>JAEBDU010013165.1:115897-166267 GCA_016802625.1 Heliconius numata
ATTTTCCAATTGTTTTAAAATAAACACAAATGAATAACACAATCTAAATCTTCTTCGCTATAGAGGCAGGCGGGTTTTTTTTTTTTGAGCTTGTGATTAATTCTCTTAAAACAGCGACACCGGTTGGGTAGGCACTACGTGGCTGCCTGTGAGGAAAATTAAATAGAATGCATCGGCCGGGAATCGAACCCGGGCCGCCCGCCTGGCAGGCGAGCATTCTACCACTGAACCACCGATGACTGCTCATGACGCGCTTGTATAAGCAAAACGTCGCGGGGCGCGTTTCGCAGCAAGGATGTTTTGATATTGTAACAACTTCTGAAGTACTTATTAAAATGAAAAACAGTAAAAGACAGTTTTGATCTACATTAAATGGTCAACGTAAATAATATACTTATTTATATACTGAGAGTAAGGGATAAGTAAAACTTGACTCGATACAGCTGATGTGTGAACGGCGTAATGTGTTAACAATTGAATGCGTTTTTCTCTAAAACTATTCGCAATTTCGAAATTGTGTAAAAAGCAAATTTTATCTTCGTTTAACGTAGAAATTTAATAAAGTATTTTAAAGGATAAGGATTAATACCATTATGGAAAAATATCCCTCACAATAAAAAATATATTGAAATTACAATTTTTAGACAGAAATATGATCACTACACGTTATCCTTAAAAAATACGAATATGCTGTCGCGGACTTTTTTGTAGATCTCATTAAGAGGAACAATACTCCAGTACATTTTTTCATGTAGTACTTACCATTAAAGCAGCGCATGCGCGAAAGTGTCTCAACGGGTAGGACTTTATACAGATTTATCGTATTTATGGTAATTTACATAAGAATGTACAAATAATAAACTATATATAAACCTTCCCTGAGAAATACTCGACCTAATGGTGAAAACCGCATCAAAATCCGTTGGGTGGTTTAAAAGAAGAAGAGTTAGAAAGTTCAGACAGACACGAAAAGCGACTTTGTTTTATAAGATATAGGATAGGATATATACACTTGCATATGGATTTGGTCTGCTACAAAACTACTATTTTTTAAATAATCCTTATGTATTATTCATTTAACTATAAATCCCTACAAGAACAACAAACAAGATTTTTGGAAAGAGTACTAATGGCGTCTAGTCTGTCAAACTCCACAACGTACTAATTGCTTGAATATTGATGAAAGTGTCCAAAATTTCAGCAATCCTCGCAATAAAATTGGAAAGCCACTCGTTACAGTACGGTCGACAAGTTGTGGCTGCTCGGATGTTAGGTTTTCTGAACCTTTGCGCATTGTCAACCCAAGAACAAGTACAGCCATCTACAGCTAACTTCAGGGCGGCCAAGACTCGTCGGCTGTACTGTTTTCGTATCGTAGACGACATCGTATCGTTACAAATAAACTGTCGCAGTGATTACCAAGCCGCGCCTGTCGCATTACTCCCTTCTATCTTGATTTACGTTTACGTTAACGTCTAACGTGTAAACGCACGCACGTTACGTGTTTTCAATTAAAATCCTTTTCGTGGAGCTTTTCCAGTGAAGGCCGTGCTGGGGGATTGCTATTTGGAAATTGGTTTTCGAGTATAATTATTGTTTAGATGTTTAAAATATGTTTAGGCAGTATATGAGAATTTCGTAATATTTTTTTATTTTATCCATTAATAATTTTTTTGTAGGTAAGCGTCACTTGAAATTAATATCTTCTTTGTTTCATGTTACATTTGATAATATTTTTAACTAACTCCGAAAATAATGGAATATATCAATATACAATCAATATGTATAAAACTGAGCGATTGACAGACAATGTACGGACTACTGGTCTACTAGAGAAACAAGTAGGGAATCTACTGGGAAAACTACTGGGTTTTAAAAGTAAAAATTTTGGCATGTAAATAAGTTAGGGAGTGTTGAGGATATCTAAAAATTCCTTTGGGAATAGGAAAACAAAGTTGCGGGCGACGACTAGTATAAGATAATTTAGTTAACTTACTTAACTAAAAGTTAAACAAACTATAGAGTCACGGAAATACGTAGAGTTCATAAAGATCATGAGAAAGTACAAAAGAATTATAAACTTCCAGGACGAGTCTAAGGATATAAAAACGATACGTGTTCCTTGAAAGGTTGATACTTGCTCTAGTTAAAGAATAAAGACTGCTTGATGACTTTTTGTACTTTATATATGTAGTTCTAAATTGAGGCAGTAGCCGGAGAACAAAATGCCTTGACTCTCTGTCTACGCACTTCTTAGCGCTATGCAAATTTGATTGCACAAAGGCATAGTCGTGCTCTGGTAACGAGGTAAAGCGCGGTTAAGTTTCGCTACTCAAAACGCAATGCCTCGAGAATTTGACGGAAATTAGGGAACGGCAGTGTCTTAATGGGATCGGTGTGTCATAATACTAGATTCTAAGGTTACCTATGCCTACCTTGCTGAATAGATGAAAAACGAACAATAGTTATAAAAGTATAAGTAATAATCTAAGTAACACCGTCTTTTTCCGCTAGTATCGAGATAAAATTAAAGGAACATCCGTATATTTTCATTAGGATTGTATTGAACAAAATGTATTGTAACATTGCATTCTATCCTTGAAATGACACTATATATTGTACGTAGCTTCAAATAACACGCGAACGTTCTCTTCCCATGTATGTGAAGAATTTCAATAGTTCTCCAAGGTTTAAACTGTGACGTATCTAAGTATTGTATACTATGTTGTGGCAGAGTTTATTGACATTTTTGAAAGTCGGTTGAGATTCTTCTTATCGAGTTGTCTTTCGGAGCGCAGAGGTACAACCGTGTGATTGTAAGCGCTACTCGTTGTGGGTTCGATTACCACTCTAGGAAATTAAATATTTAACATTTTTACTTTTTTCTCTCTAGTATCGAGGCGGCAGCGCGGCGGTGAGTTACGCTACTTAGCACGTAATTCCTACAAAAGTCGAGTAGGGATAAAGTTCACTCCTTCCTCCTTCTGTCTACTCTGCTGCATTGAAATGTTTCCAAATATGTTACTGGAAATAAAAAAATATATAATTATAAATGTAGCCGCGTATAAAATAATTATAAACGCGAGTGGGAATTGAACCGTAGTCAGATAGAAAAATTGTAGGGAATTAATATTTAAAATTTCTTACAAAGCTATATAATAAATCCATACATTTCCACTAAAAACCCAATAACAGCACAAATGGACTACCACTGTTTATTCGCAGAAGCTATTACGAGCTGACGTACACGGTACACGCTGCGAGTATGTCGCTATTGAATTGTTTGGAAGCCGTGTTATGTCGAATACTTCTTGGGGAAGTGCACAATGTAAAGAGATAGCGTGAGAGTTTTGATTATATATTGTCAAACAGCTTGAAGCCAAAATAAAATTCTATAGTACACTACAAAAATCTCTTTAAATGAGCGGCATGTGGAAAAATCATTGTCTAAACACTACTTTCCTCTCTCTACCGTTCCTCAAATGAATGAAATCAAACTCTGTAAGTCTGTAACTGTAAAAATTTAAACTCATATAACTTTCATAGTACTGGAAAAACATTTATTTTAATAAGATTTAAACGGCTAAGCATAGTAGTTGCAACCACTAAGCTTTTTCTTTGAAGATGACAGTTGCGGGGATAAGGTATAAAGCGGGAATTTAATTTATTACTATAAAAAAGAAATTGCATTTGAATCCACTATTAATATATGTACTGCTTTATGTATTATATTGTATAGCACGGCAGGTATAGAAAATCCAGTGCTAGAACATTCCGTTCCTTCCGTTTCGTTTCCATTCTTTTAGAGATCCACGAGATATTACATGTTAAGTGATAAAACTCGACGCCGTTCTTGATAAGAAATGACAAATTAAAATAATTTGTTATCTACCCTGACTGGGAATCGAATCGATTCCCAATACCTGCTCACCCGAGGGAATGAATTATTATTTATTAATAAATTCATTTCTTCGCTCTGGCATCAAGGTAGGCCTGGCGTTGAGTTGTACCACCTAACACGCATTGCCTCGAAAAGTTCCCTCTGTCTACCCTGCTGTGTGCGGGATACAGCGTGAAGCTGATTTGATTTAAAGTCCACGTAAGTCCATAAAGTCCTAGTTATCTATATATATAAAAGGACTTGTCCTCACTGACTGAGGTAAGACGCACGCACAGCCTTAACCGCTGTGCGTAGAAACGTGAAATTTGGATTTTTTGATTGGACAGATGTTTACTTTCGTAATCTGGACATCCACTAAGAAGGGGTTTTGAAAAAAATTAACTCTAAAGGGGTAAAATAGGGGTTCAAAGTTTGTATGGGAAAAAAAATTTATCGGCACCGATTCTTATAAAATTTAAAATTTAGATTTTTAAAAGTATTTAATTGAACACGTGTTTCATTGTTTTCTAGAATTCTCCCTCTAAGGGTGCAAATAAGGGGTTGAAAGTTTGTATAGGTTTTTTTAAATGGTCACCACTTTTTATAAAATTTGAAATTCAGACTCTTAAAAGTATCTACTTGAACACATGTTTTATCGTTTTCTAGAATTCTTCCCCTAAGGGTGCAAATAAGGGGTTGAAAGTTTGTTTGGAAAAATCTTTAAAACGCCACCGATTTTTATAAAATTTGAAATTTAGACTCTTAAAAATATTTCATTGAACACATGTTTCGTGGTTTATTAAAATTCACCCCTAAATACGCAAGCGAAGCTGCGCGCGTCCGCTAGTCTTATATATACATTTACGATATAGAGTCCTCTCTATAACATAGGAGTATTAATTTACATTTGCGCAGGTACTTTTAACGGTCTAGTTAAATTTGCTTTAACGTTAGTGCGGTGTTAGGTTCCATCATCCAACATATCTATAGCAGTGTCGTGTCTAAAATAAGAGCTTGTGGGTTCAATACCTAACAGTAGGATTTGTATTTTTTATTTGTACTACACCATTACAGACAGTAGTGATTAGTCTGTATCCTTTTAGTTGGGATAATAGTGGTATTGCGAAGTTTTTTAGATATGGATCATCATCATCACTCTGTCGTCGTCCACTGCTGGACATAGGCCTCTCCAAAGGCACGCCACTGAGCTCGATCTTCAGTTTTTCACATCCAGCCGTTGCCATCCGCTTTGCGAATATGGTCACCCTATCTAGATATGGATATGTTCTTTAATGTTATACAAAACATTTCTTTATTCTATCTACAACAGTTTCTAAAGTGGATGCGATGAGAGACATTTTATACCAACTTATTTACCCCTTGGGTTACATTATTGAAGTTTTATCAGAGAACCCAAAATTTTTCTAGCAATAAATATATTCTTTCATTCTAATTTTTAAAATCAGTTCAGTAGTTTTCATGTTTATCCACTACAAACCTACATACATACATATAAATCTCTTCTCTCTATATAATAAGTATAGATAGGACACACTGTACATCTTCAATTCGGTAAACCTACGGAGACCACAACCGCATTCGATTACGTAACGGTTTTAATCACTCGATTCGTCCATTACGAAGTGTGGTGGTGGTGGTGGTCAGTGTACGTAGTTGACAACGCGGTGGAGTAGCCTTGTGTTTTATTTTTACTAGTAGCCGCTCGTAAGTCCATTTTTTATGTTCCGCAAACAGCATGGTAGGCAGAGGGAACCTAGTGTTAAGGCACTCCGTTCCTCACTTTTCGCCGAATTCGGGAGGCGTCGCGTGTTGTATGGTGGAACTCAACGCCGTGCTTTGCCTCGGCACCAGAGCGAAGAAGTGAAAATTTTCTTTCTTCTTCATTTTCTTCGAGTGGGGTTCGAACCACAACTAGTCGCTTTTACAGTCATACCACAGTTTTTTAAATGTTTCAGGGCAATTTTTTTGTTAGCATAATTTCTGGAATCGGCACAAGACTCTTCTTGAGTGAAACCGGACCATTCGACCTTCCTATCCACTAGGGATCCATGCTTGCAGCAAGTAAACAAAAAAATCTAGAGTCAAGACACTGCGTCCTCCATTTTCCACCGAAAAAGGAGTCACTGCATGTAGAATTACAATTCAATGAAAATAATTTAAATTTAATAATCACCCCGTATGGGAAATCAACCCACACATATCACATATTACAGATAACATTGCGACACGGGAGTGTCATCAAAAAAATCATTATTTTGAAAACAAAGAGTACAAATATATCATTTAATCATAATTTCTCTCTCTCCGCCTATCAAATTGCCTATCAAATGACGCTCGTATCGAGTGGAAGCCGGGCGACCACGTTTCGAGTTATATTATCAACAAAAGGGGATATGTAACCGTAATTCGCTGGCATCATACGTTTATGAATTACACGAAATTCTCATATGAACAAAACCGCGACGTAGAATCATAATGTCCTGGAAGCATCCTATAAAATCTGACTATTTATATATTTTTTAAAAGAATGATAATGCCTGCAACTATACTATATTTTAATTATAAGCTAAAATTTATATCATATATTTAGATTAAAAACTTAAATTTGTAGTTCATTTTCATACAAAATTATGGCTTATGTCCGTAAACGTAAAATTTATTAACTCTTATAAGTTATACTTCCCGTTGTCTTACAATCCCGAAATTGGTACGAAACCCTGGATGGGCAAATCCGACTCGCACTTAATCGGTTTTTTTTATTATTCTATAACTATTCTAGAATTCATTCATCCACACAAGGGAGGTCGCGGGTGTGGCTCGCCTCACATTCTGTTTATTAATGACCGGCCTCAGTGAGCAGTGGGCAGACGTGCTCGCGATTTGACTCATTCTGTACAATTAATTTTATATTTTAGATATGTTTTAGTCAACTTTTTTATAGAAACGTGCTTAAAATTGTAAATTAAGTATTTGTTGAATAAAAATGCTTGTTCCAAAGAGATGTAGCGGTATAGCTACATAGAAAGGCCACGGTTCGAATCCCACTTGGGAAAATACATTATTTTCATTCCTCTGTTATTATTACAAGAACTTGTTGCTTCGACGCTCGAAATTGCTTGGAAAGTGGGGGGACAATTTGCCCCTCAATAAATCTAATATTAAGTTTATAATTTTGATTTTGTATTAGCGTGGGTGGTCGCACATGAGGTACTTATAATAAAGTATTTATGAGATCGATATAATAGATATTATGATGTTTTCCTCAAAGGGCGGTGGCCATTTTACTTCCATATTAAGAATATAGATTATTGATCTCTGCAAAATTGTTTGTTTTTTATTACTTATTAGATTTTAATTTAAGTATAAAACTACTAAAAATAACTTACACTTTATTAATTGCTGTCATTTGACTGTAACAACGATTGTGGGTTCAATTCCCATTTGGAAAGATAAACTATTTTCATTTTGTTTCTTTGGAAAGAAAACAAAACGTGGCATTGAGTTTCGCTATGCAACACGTCATATCTGGAAAATAAAGCGGTGCGCGGGGAACGAGTGTTAGTACTAGGTTCCCTCTGCTTACCTTGCTGTATGTTTGTATTTTGACCGAGAACAGGATGGACAAAAAAAAATATTAAGAATTTTTAAATCGCTCTGAAACCAAGTTTAATATTTAGAATTATAAAATACACAAGTAAAAGTTTAAAATTATGGCAAAAACCTATTAAAATTATCGCTGAAGCTAAACCATTCCTCTATAATATTCATATTTTTAAAATGCTAAGATGGTGAAATAAAGTTTTGCCAGTGAAAATAGGATAACGTTGATAACTATTTTTGTTGGAAAATATTTTACATTTTAGAAAATTTTTAAGGCACAAGGCTCGCTCTCGTAACTAGGCAAAGCGCGGCGATGAGTACCGCCACTCAACACGCAATGCCGCCAAAAATTATCGGAAAATGGGGAAATCACAAAATTAAGTTCCCTTTGCCTACCCCGCTGTCAACAGGATACATACAGCATGAAGCTAAAAAAAGAAATGAAGAAATTATAGAAAATTGCCAGATTATAGTTCAACGAACCAAAATCATGAACAAATCCCCGAACAAATTGAATGGATGGTAAATTATTACTTTGAAAACAAAATAACAAGGCAATTCCAATCGAAGCATCGAAATAACAAAATAAACGAGAAAAGAACGATGT
Organism: Heliconius numata; assembly: GCA_016802625.1. NCBI lineage: Eukaryota > Metazoa > Arthropoda > Insecta > Lepidoptera > Nymphalidae > Heliconius > Heliconius numata. The sequence continues at coordinate 124,006 of JAEBDU010013165.1, forward strand.
TGTTTGTTTAGGTTACCAAATAATCTTGCGTGGTTGATGAGGGGCCTTTAAATGTGTTTTATTTGAATTATTATTGTTGACGACGGACTACAATTGCGATGGTTGTAGGTTCAATTCCTGGCCAGGAAGGAAGTTCAGGTCATCCCATGTGATGAGCTCAAAAATAAATTTTGTTTTCATAAATTGTTACACTTATTTTCTTGAAACTATTTTATACTATATTTAAATTTAATTAGCATAGTCTATTATGTGTCTTTTATTACATAAACACTGCTTACTATAACGAAAATCATTATACTTCGAACCAATAAGTACGTATAAAAAGTTCAATATATTTTTTCTATCAACTCCCATATTTTCTGGGTTGTATGAAGATGAAGTGACATGCGAGTGACAAATTATTTCTATTTCGCATTTACACCTGTATTATTTTGCTATTCTATAAAAGTAATAGAGGAAGAGGACACCTTGATTCACCTACGAAAACACACTATCGATAAAATACGAAGGAAGGTCACGTTAAAAGCATGGGAAAGCCCGTAAGGCCTGTATGAAGAGATTGATGACAATGTACGAGGCCAAAGATTTGTGAAAATATCGCAACGTTTGTGATTCGTTCTTTCTGCTAAAAACACAGTAAAAGCCCATAAGGCTTTCTATATTTAAAATATTATTACGGGATTGAAATCCACAACCATCGCAAGCAGTTATTTCCACTAAATATCGCTTATCGACTTTAATTTAAAATGTCAACAAATCCGATTAGATCCTTAGGAAATCATTCTAATATAAGCTATTTACATTTGTGGTCAAGTCAATGAATATTTCTTTGATCCCTCACAAATTTTACATACATAAATGTATGTGCCATACATGAATAATTTCATCCGGTACATTCTTCAAATTAATCTACGGAACGGAACTAAATGAAATTTACCAAACTGGATTGGATAAAACCAACGAGACCGCGTTAGTTGATGTAGTCACGTAGAGAGAATGAGGTGGCGAAGTAAAAAGAATAAAGCGATGAAATAGTGATTGCGAAACGAGAAACGGTTGGACTAATCAATTTAGGAAATTTAATTTATTCAGATCTAGATTTTCTTAAAGGTTTTTTTGTTCCTTTAGCTCTTAGGTTTTATATAGGTCGACTCCATTGCGATTTCGTTGGGACGTGCCTGACTAGGCACAAAGAATGTAATTTCTAATATCACTGTTACTTACGATGTATATAATTGGTTATAAATAAATAATTGCCGTCATTAGAGGCACAAGAGTACAATTGCAAATAAGACGGTTGCAGGTTCTATTCCCATTCGGGAGAATGAAATAAAAGTTACGAGTTTGAGCGAGTCGAATTCCGCCACTCAACACCCAATGATTCGATAATTCGGCGGAAAATGTTGAACGGAAGTATCTTGATAGGAACGGAGTATTTTAATAGATAGTATTAACTTACCTACCTACCTAATTCCAAGTTTCCAGGTTCGCTCTGCGTAAAGCAAAAAATATATATATGCAGTTCCAATATTCAAAGTTTTAAGCTGAAAGTCGTTTTTTTAAAGTCAGTTAAAAATATTATTAAAATTTAACTCTATTTTTTATTGCCAAAGGCAAAAGCACAAGACTATTCGTTACGCGACTATGCTTTTCGCGAAGAAATTTGAACGTTATCAAAGGCACTAACTGTTATCATCTGCTGTCAAAGGAAAATTGAAAACGTAGTTTAGTACTGAGGTGAAACAGAATGTCAATAGTGGATTCAAAATGGCACCCTTTATTTTGCAATTGCTATCAATTTCAATATTCACAGAAACAATTTCTAATATCAGTATGTTTTTGTTTGTGTATAGTTTATTTTAAATTTATTTTTATTAATTGAATTGATTTTAAAAAAAGAGAATTTAAGTACATATTTGAGGCCTTCGTAGCGCAGTGACATAGGGCGTGACTGTAAGCGTGGCAGCTGTGGGTTCGATTCCCACTCGGAGCTAGGATTTAGTTACAAGACCTCACTTGAGTTTCGCCAATCAATAAGCAATGTCTGGGTATTTTAATATGCGAAATATGGAATACTGAAGCTAAAAAATAATAATAAAAAGGGAGCATATACCTTAGATTGAAAGTGTTATACCCTCTTGTGCGTAAAAAAGCGTGAAATTACTCTTTGACAGTACTGTTGAGTAGGAATTGAATCTACAACCCTTATATTATATTAACTATACATATTAGTTTGTATGTCTGGTGTTAAACCGAGATGGCGTCGTAACATAATTTACAATATATACTATTTTAGAAATTAATATTAATTACTCAACTTGATGACTTGCAATTGTTTTATTTTATCAAAGATCTCATTGTCTTGTTGAAGTCAATTTATTATGTAAATTGTGATGAATCATTATATCTTTATTTAATTTATGATAGACTAGGCAAAAATAACTTTACCTAGTACATAATATACTAAACAAGTTAAAGAAGCTGTTTAAATAAAAAATAACCAGATAAGCCTCGGCCCAAAAATAACGGCTTCTGAATAGTACAGGTAGTATGCTTATGTAAAGTATTATTTTTTTTATCCCGCATATAGAATAGTAGGGATAGAGAACTTAGTGTTAAAATAACACCGCGTTCCTCACTTTTCGCGTTATTTTCGTGGCATTACATGTTGCATGCTTAGCCTTAAAAGACAGGAGAAATAATGAGAGTATATATGTATGTATATGATTCACTACGTTACAATAACATCTATGATAATAATAATCGAAACGTCGGGTTCCCAAAAATGTATAAAATTAAATATACGCGATTAAATCGGTAAAATGTGTAATAATCGTGAAAATCAAAGGTCTTACTATACAAAAAAATACTAAAGAAAATCACAAAGGACTCTTATACTCATAACGCTACATAGACTTTCTCTAATGTAGAAAAAGACACTTAGAAGTCTATCATTTGTCTATCTTATCCAGAACCACCAAAATGTCGGTCCGCACACTTACGCTCTATTTTTTTAGCTTCACGCTGTATCCCGCACTTAGCAAAGTTGGCAGAGGGAAACTGAGAACAAGTAAAGAGAGAAAACGGCCTCAACCAACCCAATGCAATGTAATTCCAAATATTATTATAATATTACTCTTTTAAATTATAAATATACGTTACACGCCGTTGAGTTCAAAGTAAAGCGTAAAGCGAAAAAATAAGTTTTTACAAATTGTAAGTATTTAGTGGCCTAGTTTGTTTGAGGCTCCCTGCCTAGACGGTGATTACGAAAGGATTTTCCTAAAATATTTCTAGTGTAGTTCGGAAATGAATACAAAGTATGTTATTTTATGAAAAATGGAGGATACAAAAAAATCAGGGTATGTTTGCTTGTTACGCTTTCACAACGAAACTACTGAGCCGATTTAGATGAAACTTTACAGTGATATAGCTTATACATTAGGGTAACAAATGAGAAGGTAAAGCCATGTTTAAGTCCCTAGTAGATCAAATATATTTGAAAAAGCTTTGTACATTTTTCTAATATTATCTTAACCGCCTTTTAAGTAAAGAAGCATATTTTCTCGTGTACCAAATAGGTTATGCTCCTTGTATGCTACATAAAACAAAAATAATATTATTTATATTATAAACATTCTTTTAATTGTATTAAGGCTACTCGAGGTCCAATTCTTGTAGAAATTTCGAGATATCCTATCTCAGTGCTTCAACTTTCTAAGTCAAGTTCATTTGATCGTTATTTGCAAGTTACTCAGTAACGGAATAATAATATACTTCTTCTGCGTCATATCCATCATGACTGGTGGTCGTGGTCGGCGATTGTTTTACATAATTTGGCGGAAAGTGAGCAATGGAGTGTCTTAACCTTACATTCTCTCTCCCTATCCTACTATATAGCTGTAGCTGACATTCTTTCCTTCTTCTGCCGTCAGTATTTCCAACAATGACTAATCAAATTTACGCCATCTTTTCTATTTTCTGGGCGGCAAGCAGGGCACGGAGTGTATTGACGCTACATTCTTTCAACTCTGCTACTTTGATTCGGAAAATATCTTATATTATTAACATTGAAACTTTATTGTATTTTCATATTCAAAATATATTTTATTCAAATACACTTTGAACTTTTAATGAACATGAAGCTACCGCCTGCTCGGAAAACAATTCTGTTGAGAAGAACCTGCAAGAAACTGAACGTTTCGAGTTTACAATATAAAGGTTGTTGTAATAAAATATATAAAGTTTTATAATAATAGAATTTGAGGCCTTCGTGGCGCAAGGGCAATAGCGTGCGACTGTACACGAAGGTTGTGAGTACGATTCCCACTCGAGGGAATGAAATATTTAATACTTTCATTTCTTGGCTCTGCCACTCAATTCACATTGCCTCAAGAATTAGGAAATTGGGGAACAGTGTGACTTAACAATACCCAATTCCCAGGTTCCCTCTCCTACACTGCTATGTGCGATATACAGCGTGAACCTAAAATATAAATAAATAATAGTTTTTTATTGACATACTTTTAAAAAATAAACCAGTATATTCATTTAGACATTCATAGTGTATAATAGTACGGTAACAAAAATAAGTTAAAATCCCGTTATTGCAATCCGTGCTCCAATCGAGGTGAAATGGGATTGAAAATTGTAAACCAATTATTTGTAGGCGATGTTTGAAACGGACTGTGAAATGTTTGGGAAGCTTGTTTTGGTCTCTAATCATACTAGTTCATGGTTCATTCCGCAAGGCAGGTAGAGTAAACCTAGTGTTAAGACACTCTGGTGCTCAGTTTTTGCTGAATTTTCGAGACAGCGGAGAGTAGCGGAACTTACGGTGCGCTTCATGGACATTTTCAACTTCTGTAATTTTTTTTGTATATATTATGTTTATAAAATAGTTAAGTAGGTATAATTCATTAGTCTATATTTTTGTATAATGGAAATAGAACATAAAGAACTGTTTATAATTTTCGTTTTAATTTTTATTTATATAAATAAATAACAAACAAATAAAATATGCCGATTTTTCTACACCCCTTTTCCTTTTAGAATTTACACAGTATAAACGCCAAAACGCTGATACGTCAAACAACTCGTTCGCTGAACAAACATTATATTATCGACATGGCTTGTATCCAATCGTCATTTCTCTTTTTGTAATAAATAACTTTCTTATCTTTTTACTTTTAGGTGGTAGCAATTCTTTACTATTTTTCTATCTTAGAAAAAGTTGTAGCTTTTACTTGAATTTTGTGATAAAGTTTTCTAATAAAATTGTAATATTTTTTAATCTTTTGTCGTTCAATGTATACGAGTAACTACGAGTATGATGGTTCACAGCGAAGCAATTTTGAGAAAAATGATTTTCACAGACGGACAGACAGTTAAGGTAAGTAAGATCTTTTCTTTTCAGATATGAAATCCTAAAAAGTGTTTATTTACTTACAACCGTTTAAGTTAAATTGTTTAATTAATAAATAGAAACAAAACACTCGTAGAGAAATACGTATATGCACTTTAGTGTAGTAAAGCGAAGTTTTAACATTTGGAGAGAGGAGGAGCCTGAATACCGCTGGCGTATGCGTGAGAGAGAAGAAAGACTGAGCGGACAGAAGACCGTAACGCGTGACGTAACGAAGCGGTTTACCCTTCTATAAGAAGTTTTTGCTTCGAAAAATAAACAATTTAATTCCTCGGAATTGAATCAAACTCACAACCTTTCTACAGCCAAAAGATTTTACCATTGCGCTATGATAGCCAGAATTATTATTATTCGATGCTATAAATATAACAAGCTGTACGCTAACAAGCACATGTCATTAATTTAATTATGATGTACAGAGATGAAATAATACGACTCATTTAATCGAAGTTTATTAGTTATTTTTTTACGAATAATATAACTAATATTGGTTTGTGAGGTTTAAATTACGTTAATTTTTTACTCTGGTAGACAATTTATTCAGAAAGTGAAAAGTGGCTCTAAAATTGTTCGAAGAGTGAAAAGTGATGCGGGAAGCAGAAGATCGATCGTCGTAGTGGGAGGCCAATTTCCTATCTCAGACTTTTGTAGGGCAACGTTTGAGAAACAAAACGTCAAAAGTCTGAAATGATGATGATGATGAGAAAAAAATAATTTAGACATTATTTAGACTTATTTAAAAAGGTAAATAGTACATTCAAGACAAGTTGAAAGAAATATCAAAGGCACATTCATACTATCCACATTTGTGAGAAACGGCGACGACTCCCAGCATCAGATAGAACTGTATGCCATGTGATTAATTCCCAACGGTAAACACCTACTATATAGCTGAACAAAATATTTCTTCTGATATAGCAGTAATCTCAAGAATATCCCAAATATAATACATTAACTTTAATAGAATTATTATACATAGAGACCATGTGAGATAGAGTGATAATATACATGTAGCAGGGTAGGCAGACGTTATTTAGTGTACGGAATATCTTTCCGTTCTCCGCTTTCCACCGAATTCTTTTTCGAGGTATTATGGTATTTGTTGGGGGGGAATTGCCTCAAGAATTGGGCGGAAAATACAGAACAGATTGTCTTAACGCTAGATGTGAAAAAGGACATTCCCCCGAGAGAGAATCGAACCTATATCTACAACCAACGTGTTTTCAGTCAACGTATATATTAATGTTGACCATGTACTTTTTTCCGAATTATAATTTCTGTTTTTATGATGTTAATGGAGAACGCGACACTTGTAAATTACGATTAAAATTTGTATTCTCATATAGGTATACATATTTAACCACATCTGTATATTGCCCATAGCAGGGTAGGTAGAGGGAACCAGGGAACTTAGCAATAAGACACTCCGTTCCCCCTTTACACTTTCATTCCCCACTATCCGCCGAATTGTGTGTTGAATAGCGGAAATCAACCTCACGCCTCATTATCAGAACGAGGCACTGAAAATAGCCGCTTTTACAGTCGCACGCGTATACCTCTGCGCCACGACGACCCCCCCATGATAAAAGCATTTGGGAGCAAAATACGTTAAATCTATACTAACATTTTTCGCATATGAAAAAACTTTAATAATCACCCTAGGCTTAAGCAAAACTAGTTCCAGCAGAACATACAAATTTAGACGGCTTTTGGTGGTTTCAATATTCAACAGAAACGGTAATAGACGTTAGCATACTTGAAAAATCCAGAAAATATACATACATATATAATATACAATAATTTATTTTATGTAATTTCCAAGTTTTTCTCTTTTTCTTTTCTTGCCTTGATACCAGTTCAATGGATAAAAATAATAATATACTCCTGAGTGGGAATCGAACCCACAATCGTCACGCTTGCGGTCAGACCTTGTGCCTCTCCTCAATTGGCTGTTTTATTTTTAACCAACTAATAATAATATAAGCAATATGATACGCGTAATTGTAGCAGCTTATTTTGAACCTGTGCCTTTGGGAAACCGTTCAAGCTCCACTGCTACAATACATATTTAAAATTACAAATACTAACTAACAGTATTACTATATTTAAAACGTAATAATATTCCATATTTAGAACTAATATTTAAATATTCTGACTGCATGAGCTATATAATAAGTCTATTCACTTTCAGAACAAAGGATGCTTGTACTATTAATGAGGGTATTGAACGTCCTTACTGCGACTGCAAAAGCTTACTTGCTTTGTAATATATCTATAAATGACAATATTTAAAAAACTAAGGCAGAAAGAGCTGTATGCTTGAAAGGGTAGAATTTCTCAATATGCGTAATAACGGGAAGCCCACTCCTTGTGATGATGAAAACGGTGCACTCCTCTTTACACCCTTAGCTGACCACGCCAATGTTGGCCTCATTTCGCAGTACTCCGAAATCTCGGACTTTGCATGTTTAGTGGCGTAACTCAACGTCGCATTTTACCTCGTTACCAGTTATATTAAATGATACATTCCAAGAAGGAAATTGAATCAACAACCGTCACGTTTACAGTCACACTGGTGCCCCTGCGCCACGACTGGGTCCAGTATTTAATGCATAACATAGTTAGTGGTTGAACTATCCATACTCCACAAGGATAATTTTCTAATAATAAATAATATGTTATTAGCCAAATGGCTATCATTTTATTCCATTCCATATTATTCCATTATCAATATCGATATTAGATTACTAAATGTAATGTCCTATAAAAGATAATGGTACTAATAAGAATGCTCAACTATATGAGTTTCAGCATTGTGAAGCTTACAAATCGAAATTCTAATAATCATAAAAGAAGAAGATTGGTCTAAATTTGTCCCGTTATATTTGATTAAAATAAGCAGCTTCACAATTTTTCAAGTATAGCAGGGTAGGGAAAGAAAACGTAGTGTTAAAACACTCCTTTTCACAGTTTCCATACAATTTTGCCAGACATTCCGTGCATTGTTTACCAGAGCTGGGAAATTTAAATATTTCAAATATTATGATCAATTCCACAAGTGGGGATCCTACTTTATACCATTTATATTATTTTCTTATAAATAAATTATTAAACATATACAATAGTACTTTTAGCGTCATTGTATCCAACTCAGAAATCTGTTAAGACACTTGACAGGTCGAGTGGCGGAACTCAACGCTGCGCGAAATGAAAATATCAAATATTTAATTTGCTCATGTCGGAATCGAATCCACAACTAGTCGCGCTTACTAACTGCTTTCAATTTAGAACAGTAAATTTAAAAAGACAATATTGATATAGCTATTATCAATATTATAATTTTTAATTTAAATGGCGGGTTGTACGGCGGAAAATGCTGAAATTCTGCCACTTGACTATAGGTTCTTCTACAGTATTACCGCGGCTCTCGACGAGAGTGCTCGTGTCGCTTCATACAGTTACTTCGCGATCTAAACGATGTATTTAACGTTTTAATTTTTCTATTATATCAACATTTTTAGTATAAAAAATAGATTTTAGTGTTTGTGTTTGCAGTGAGTGACTAAAATGGTGGACAGGATAATATTTTCGGCGCTGTTTCTGTTGTTTTTTCAAGGTAAGTGTATTATAATAAAGTTTTTACGTTATTGTAGCAACAATTTTGTTGTCTTTGATAGACTTAGTTTGTTGAGAAAAATAATAAATATGAACTATTATTTTAAATAGTATTTAAATCAAATATAGTATTTAGAGTTATAAAATCTCAGCTAAATTATTTTATGGATACAAATTTATCGTAAGCTAATTTGATTACGAATACTTAAAAAAATATAGAAGACTGTACATATAATTTTATCGAATTAATTGTTGTGAAATTGAAATGACGTGACGTACGGTGATGGTTACAGGTTCATATTCCAGTCAAGATAACTTTAAATTTTAAAAACTACTTGTTTCTCTATCTAGATTATTTTTAATACATTTGTTAACCATCAAGTTACCCCTCACCAGGCGTATCTTAAATATTATTTATATATACAGACATTATTTTATTTCCAAATTTAAGTATTAATAAAATTCTATATAATTAAATATAATAAGGTAATTAAAGAAAAATACTAACTTTCTCAACTCTAGGTTCGAACTGATCTTTTGGTGTTGAAGGGTTTTTTAACTTTTTCAATCTTGTTTTTTTGTTATTGGACACGGTCCACGTAACCTCCTTTTTCTTATGGATATATAATGTTCGTAATGCACGAAAGTGGAGAGAAGAGTCACTACGAGACTCATATCTAGTAAGAATACCAAAAAAAAGTTTAGAAAAGTATGAGGGATACAGCGTAAAGGGGAACAAAAAAGGGATAAATAATTACAAAAAAACGCTTTTCTTTACCAAGTGCTACAAGCGCTACGGAATGTACGATCGACCTATAAATGATTATATTACACATTTCTTTTCCTCTAGTGGGAATCGAACTCACTAACTCACTACTGCGCCACGATAGGCCTCAGTTATAAGTCGACCTAATAAATAAAAAAAAGGTTAAACATAATACGCTGGCAATATGAAAATATAATTCAATATTGATAAGCTCTTCCTTCATACAAATTCATTAATATAAAAATATAGGGCATATTTTGTTTCCTCATTAACGTTGTTTCCGATAAAGAAGATTAAGAGATAAAATTCCATATATTAATATGGGTACGGTAAAAATCTTTAATTAAATTCATATTTAATTTTGTCACGTTGGGGTTTTGGGGATTTAATTAAGATTTTTTTTTGATTAAGACTGTAAATGCTTCATTTGATAAAGTTCTGCCAATTATATGTAGATAATTAAGGTAGGCAGAGAGAACCAATTAAAGAACTCTCTGCTCTTTCTGCACTTTTGTAGTGTGTATGCTTGTTTGCACATTGTTGGTGTCTGTCTATCTTTAATATATAAATATTATAAAAATTACTTATAAAATTGTGAAATTTACCAATCTGTACAAAATTACTTTATAAAAGATTAAAATCTGTTAAATAAATAGGGAACCCACATTTTTATTTTACAAAAACTGTACAAAAATTTTCGTTTCGAAATAGAATATCGAGATACATTATCGTTGCTCCAGAAAGGCGACGTATATTAACGGAAATATAAAACGTGTTCCGTACATGCCTTTGTCGTTTATATGAAATAGCGCGACGACTAAGCGATCGCGAAAGATCTTTTGTCATTTTTAAACGCTGTATTTTTCTTAGTGTTGATATATTTCAACACTTTTTAACAAGTGTTTGTTTAGCTTCACGAATATAAAATAAATAATAGAAAATACACTAAAAATGAATTAATAAAAAAATAATACAGGCAGTCGTGGCGCTGTAAACGCAACGGTTGTGGATTTGATTCCCATCCGGGGCAATCAATTATTATTCATTATTTTTTTTATTTCTTCGCTCTGGTAAAAACCATCGGGTTTATAGTCTAACAAAATTAAAAAAAAAACATTTTTTTATTAATAATCATAAATTTCATTAATTGGGTAATTTAATTTGGAATAATACTGTGTATCCCACATCCAGCACTGATAAGACACTCTGCTTTCCACTTTCCGCTGAATTCTTAAGACATTGTGAGTTCAATGGAGGAACTTAAAATCGACACTAGACGCCCGACATTTCCCCGAATGAGAATCGAACCCACAACCCGTCCACGACTGGCTACATAGGTACTTGATTGTGTTATGTAATACATAGCAGCGTGGATATCACGTCGCGGTTAATCAACTCGTAGATAGTTACAGTTAATTAATCTAATATAATGCTTCTGAAACTATTGACATCCTCGAAGCTCTATTATGGGGTTACTAAACAATACCGGTTACGATATTTGTGGGTTCTATCTGTGATTAAAAATTACTGGTAAATAGATAAAAAGATACAATACAGGTAGCATTTGAGGCCAGTCGTTTAGAAAAAGCACAGAAGTCCGACAGGTTGAGGATTCGATTCCCACTCGAGGAAATGAATTATTTAATATTTTCATTTCTTCGTTCTGATAATGATGTAAAATCGCGGCGTTCAGTTCCGCCACTCACCACTCAATTCCTACGGAGTTTAACGGAAATGTCTTAATGAGGTGGGAGTGTCTTAATAATAAGGGTTCGCAGGTTCCCCAGCCTCTCCTGCTTTGTGCTGGTCATAACGCACTACGACTATATATTTCTTCTATCTTTATATATTTTTTTGTTATTCTTTAAAATATATTTTTTCTTATATTTTTATTGAAATTCTTAGACACCTAGCATCCCACAAAGGGACTAATAGAATAGACCTGTCGAGTACTTGTTACATTATATAGCCTTTTTATTTTATTCGTTTTAGAATTTACATATTTTCTTGATGATGATTGACATTTTATTTAAATAGCTTTTTGATAGATTCTAAAGAATACTGTAATTTATTTTATATCTTTCTATTTGTATTTTTCTACGACTTGGTCCTTGTTTTTCCATGATATATTTTTAAATGAATCAGCAAACAAAAACAATATTAATTAGTAACATTTACTTGTAGCTTTCTGCATTTAGCTGTGAGATCAAATCTACACAACTAAGACTTATGTATTTTGGCAAATTCGATGCTACGATCGATTCGATGTAATAAAGCTTAAACGTGATATAGGCTAGCCTTCCTCGATACTTAACTATGAACAATTTTTCAATTCGAACCAGTAGTTCCTGAGATTATCGGGTTCAAACAAACAAATAAAGTGTTTTTAATAATATATCTTTAGGATATTTATTGTATAAATTTATTTACTACCTTAATTATAAACATGAAATTTGATATACCTACATCATTAGTAGATGTTTCTAAACATATTGTCAGGCTCACATTTGATGTTAGAATTTCTATTATTCTATTTGATAATACCGTATATTTCAATGGTAGTCTAAAATTTCATATTATTTGGTTCACTAATAACATTAATTTTAAAATTTGATTTGGTTGCGCATATATTATTATTTCCTAACTTTGCTATTGTACTATAATAAAGGCTTAGCTGACACATATTTGAAATAACATACCTACATAATTATATGGAATATAAGTATGTATGTAATTACAGTATCTTCATCTGTCGCGTAGAGTAGGCAGAGGGAACCTTAACATTAGGTCAAATTTTCGAGAATATTTTTTGTAAATTATTAATTTCAATACGAAAGAAACTTTGAAACATTTTAGAAATCTATGGCAAGAAATATGAAAAGAAACGAGGTTAGTTTGGGTTGAAAGAACTGTTAAGATCGTACTTTTCAGAAACTTTACTACAACATCTATAGAAATTAAGAAGCTTCGAATAACACCAACGACTTTGATTTAAAAACCGAGTGAATGAATACACTTAGCGATATAAACTTACACACCTTTAGTTTTTTTTTTAGTTTGTTTTTGTTTTCAAATGTTTAATTTTTTTTCCAAGTTTTACTTACCTACTTGCATCTAGTTAAAGTCAAAATCGAGGACACAAATTCATCGTCAACTGTTTTTGAATGTTCCGAGGGAGAAAAGGAAAAACAGAACCCTTATAGAATTACATTTTTTAGCGTTTGTCCGTCTGTCAAGACCATTTATCTCGAGATCGCGGAGATGTATTAAACTAAAATTAATATAAAATATACATTCATTTCGTATACAAGTTAGTTATTCAACGCTTTTTTATATATATAACATAACTTTCGCTCCCTAATGCTCTACTGCTATCCCTATTCATTATTTGTACTTCCATTCTGTATCTCGCACATTAGAGAGGACGGAGTATCTTGACACTAAGTTCTCTATGGTTACTCTGCTACATAAAAATGAAACTAAAACTTTAATCAACATTTAAGCTACATATAAGCAGAAATAATTAGTACTTACTTTGTTAAATTTACTATGAAATCTGACCAATTTCATGTTAATTCCTCAATTGATCCCAATAGATTAAGATAGATTAGACAAACGTTGCATCAGTATGTTGGATATTAGGAACATTGCTCTCGTGGATATTGCTGAAACGAAACTTCGTAGTTTAATTAATATTTTTATACATATTATATACTAGCGAGTTTTGGCTTTTAAGAGCGGGAAAAGGAAAAAAAAAAAAAAAAAACAGTCGAGTTTATAACCTCCTTTTCTTACAGAAGTCGGTTAAAAATAAAAATAGAAATACATAATAATTATTAAATTTTTCATTTAAATAAAACTGTACACAGACTACAATAGTTAAATTCGACAAAATAGTTGTAAATCCCAATACTGGCAACATGACGATACAAACCCATACTAATAAAGTATGTTCTGTATGCGACTTATTTACGTTTATAGCTGAATTCATCGGCCGTGTCAAACGCCTGAGTGTATGTACGGTCTAAGTTAGGCAAATATCCCTTTTATGAGGAGAAATGTGGGGCTTAAGTGTAGGGTTAGGGTTATTTTGTACCGTCTTCAAGTAACATTGCAAATTATTGTACTATTTGTATAATGTATGATGTTTATATTTTATTATATAAGAATGTGCTTTTGTTTTACTTTACGCTTTATATGTTCGAAACATCGTCTTATTGTGGGGCGGAACTCAACGCCGCACCTAGTCTAACAATGCCAGAAAATGTTCACGTCGTTTCTGAGATTAGCGTACACAGCTGCACAGATAAACAGAGAAACTGACAAAAAGATATACCGAGAAAAACAAAAAAAATAAAAATACTTGTTTTGGGTTCCATTACATTGATAAACATCTCCTATTTAGGTTTCCACATATTCATGCACAGACAGCGATCAGTTACATTATTGTATATATTGTTTATTATATATATGTAAGTGTAATGTATTAAATTTATAGCCAAAATTCTACCGCAGTCCCATTGTCCCTGGGAAAGAGAAGTAGCAAGTTAAGTAACGCAAGCTTTTCCCAAATACATAATAAATGACAATCCATCTCCAGAGACGTTGTGCTTATTTCAAAATTGTATAAAACATGAAGATATATTAGAAAAAATATTGATATGAAATGGGTTCTTAAATCGTACTAAAGTAAGTTGTAATCTATACAATATGGGTATTTAATAATTTTCTGGTTTCTTGCAAGCATGGTGTGCTTTATCTAGCAGAGAGAGCTAAAAACTTTAAACTGCATAATAATTTTCCTGACAATGTCACAAATACTTGTCACAAAACCAAATATCTGAGAATGTTATAATATATAGGTACCTACCCAAGCGAGTCCCTTTCAACGTAGAAATTTTAATATTAGGGCACCCAAAACCTTTTAAAGGGCATAGCACTTCCTGAGACCGGAATTAAAAATTTATATGAGAAATACATTAACTTTTAAATATATATGAATATTCTTATAGGTTTGATTTATAAATATATTAGTTTGCAGGTTGATGAAAGTGGACAAGGCTAAAAGAGTACGCAGACACCGTAGCGTTTAGCGCTGCGTTCTCTCTGGTCACCCGCTAGGGATACAGTGTTAAGCTAAGTTATTTTGTTTTTAAACCAAGAGCAAATCTATTTTTTATTTTTATTTATTTTGCCATTTTTGCGTTTATATACATACGTTTGTTTAAGCTCGTATTTTAAGTTACTTAACCGATTTAAGTAACGTTTGGGAAAAAGACGTCAAATCATCATTTTCTAACTAACTCTTTTCTCAAAATATGTAGTGGTGAAGTGGAGGAGAGTTCGAAAATGTCTTAATAAGAACGGAGTTATTTAAAACTGGGTTCCCGGGCTCCCTCTCTTTACCTAAGATACCTATATACAATGTGCGGGATAAGCGTGAAACTAAAAAAATATAGTGTCGTTGTGAAATTACACGCAATTACATATCGCTTAGAAATGAACATCACCATAAATTATATGAGTAGACAAACAAACTCGAAGTTATTAACCCTAAATTCATTTATAATATACTCGTAGAATATACAAGACATTATAATATTCTATCGTTCTAGTTATTTCTCCCAGTCTAAGGTCTTCTCTTGTTTTCACACAAAACCTCATATACATCTTAAAGCAACGTCGAATATTATTATGCTGGGGCCGCCTCAAGATGTATTGGGGCAGAAGTAACGAAATTATTACAGTAAACCTTTAACTATGTAGGTGGTTAGGAAAGTTACACGTGCGAAAACCTATAATTTTATTAAGTTGACATGTTTCCCTATAAATAATATGCTAGAAATGTTTTTATAAAGATTAGAAGAGACTTTTCGTAGTGAGTCAACTCTACGCCATGTTTCGCCTTGCCAGCGGCCGCTAGTGACGAAAATTCTGTATTCATAATTTATTTCTTTTCTAAATCCTTATATAGGACAAAGCTGCAATTATAGTGATTCTGAAAGACAGTGTTGAGAGTGTCGAGATGCAAAATGCTTCCGCTACAACTGCTGGTATTACAATGACATCGTACTTTAAATTTCACTTGTGCTTTAGATATTTTGTGCTGGGATTTTGTGAACTTCACGGATACAATGCGGTGCTCCTTGAAAGTCCTCCTTGAATTAGTGATTTTAGAGGGCTATAGGGGCGCAGTAGGACAAGGTATAACTGTAAAAGCTATGGTTATGGGTGCAATTTTAATATGGGAGAATATTTTTTTTTTTTTTTGGTCTGGTTAATAAAGAAATATCTCGGATTTGGGTGTAAGCAGATCGTCCAAACATTATATTCCCTACAAAAAAAGAGCTAAAATAAAGGATGTCAAGTTACTTATTTAGAAAACCTATAAAAATCGACAATAGCAGGACTCGTACCCGCGCCTCCTGGATACCCGCTACGTTCAAATTTTTATGCATCTTCTAAATAAGTATAAAAATACTTACTTTCTGTGGAATTATACTTTAAAAAATATGTGAAAAATGATGTCAAATTGTTTTATAATATGTACGTAAAAAGGTTCTATCGAATATGTACACACCGTAAATAGCCTGTATGGAATAACTTGTTTAATATAGTAAATCATAATATATCACTATATTAAACAAGTTATTCAATAACTGACATGGTGATAGAACACTGTATTGAACTATTGACGGACAATGAGGTCGTCTCGTGGCTGTATCAGATCAACTTGTCAATAGAGTTATAACCCGGGTGAAGAGGCGTTTTACTTATAGTTTCTATTAAGGGTGATTGTGAGACATTAATTTAATTTTTTTTGGTATATAAATTTTCTAGATAGAAGCAAAAATAAAGGTTAGGTAAAAAGGAAACAACCTGAGCGTAGTACTTAAATATTTGTCTCTGTATTTGTCTTTAAATGATGTGGTATCTCAAAAAGCATTTTGGTACGCGTATCGGCCAAAATAACCATAAATCACGCGGGCGAAGCCGCAAGGAAAATATTAGCAATAAATATAAAAGTTAATTCAAGTTAATTACTAAAGAAACAGATAACTTCTACTAAATTAACAAGATATAAATCAGAAGGTAGTTTCTTTAAAATAAAAAAAATAGATAAGACAGCATTTCCCCTCGATGCCTTAGTAATTGGACGGAAGTTAAAATTCACTTTTAATTACATTTTAGATCTTGCGAAAATTCATTTCGTTTCTTTCCTCTCTCCCGGAAGAGCAATAGGGAGGTGTCAGTGTCATCTCGAGTCAGCATTATTGACTCTATTATAATTAATAGACGTGAAACGTGTATTTTTATGACAAAATCGTGTTTTTATAATTAGATTTAGACTTTTTGCTGTTTTAAGGAAATTTTTTTCGTCTTTCGAGATGTTGTTTCAAGTAATTAACTAATTTGTATTTAAAAAGATAAGCGTAGTGATGAATGTTGCATTCGTTTTTGGGACACCTAAATTGTATTCATAGACTTCATCGACAAACGAATGATAAATATTAATTAATAACTCCTGACATTTTTTTTACAGGTTTCATTATATTTGCAAGTTAGTGTACTTCCAGCTTGTACTGGATTATTAAGTTGATATTTGGAATGATGCCTGATGGTAAAAAATAGCCAAGTCAAATTTGAGCTCCAATAGTTTTCTCCACGTTTTTGGTGAAACTCAACGCCGTAGTGAAATAGATTGATGTGACACCAGGTTCTCTTTGCCTACTCTGCTATACGGGCAAACGAAAAAAATGTATTAAAAAAAAGCTTTTTAATTAAGCCATTTACTAAAATATAAAACTATAATTAATAAATGCACTGCAAGAATTGAATCCACAATAACCATGAATTAGATATTTAATTATACAAATATACCATTAACGCACTGACCGTTAAAACAAATTCCCCCATTAAATATATAAATGGCCATAACATTTACGAACAAAGCGTACACGCTGTGCCTAAAGTGATTAGAATTTTAATAATTTTATACGGCATTATTCTAGGAGTTTGTATTCGCGATGAGTCGCGTCCTTCATCAGGGAGTGACGTGAAGTGATAATCTGTTTAAGCCACGCTAGCCTTTGCTAAACGAATTGGCGAATGTTAGATGTTTTAAAGTTAAATTGTATAATTTATGTATATTTTGAAGCCGTTGAAGCGTAGGGGACAAACGTGTGACGAAAAACGCGACGGTTGTTGGTTCGATTCTCTGTCGAGGAAAAGAAATATTTAAGTTCCGCCACTCATCACGCAATGCCTCAAGAATGCAACGGAAAATGGGGAAATTTTGACCATGTCATAGCTAAACTATAATTTTGGGTATTTTTTTACTTCTGCTAGCTTAGCTTAGCTGCTTTCATTTTCTGAACTAGGAAACGAACCTTTAACCATCACGTTTATGGTAGCACGCTTGTGCCACTGCGTCATGATATGCCTTAACTATCTACCTATACACTCATCTATATCTTAATAAATTGGATATCCTATTCATCTGTCTCCCGCTCTTTATCGAACGACTTGTGTTCAGCGGGAAAGAGCCATTTAATTTACTTTTAAACCGTGTCAAGAACATCTAATACATAAAGATATTGAAATTGTTACCTTTGCCTTGTATTTTCTTCTTTTGAATGTAAAACAGTTTTAATATTACAATTTTATTTATATTAAATAGTAATTCTGTGTTATACAATGTTAGTTTATTCTATGTTTATATTTTTTTTTTCTGGTTGAGTTTATAACCAATTGCTTTAAAGGTAAAATTAACGAGACTTCTAAAATATGGCTTTTCTACAAATAAGTCATCAAAATCTATTCAAATGAAAATATTAAATATTTCATTTCCTCGAGTGGGAATCGACCCCATAGCCTATCGTGTTTACAGTCTCCCGTTCGTGACCATTCAGTGCCCATTCAGGGCCACGATTGGAAAAAAAAAACTTTACAATTTTTGTATAATTTGGCTTTGACATAAAAATAAGTTAAAGCGGGCGAAGCCACGTTTGGATTTCTAGACATTTATATAAATATCTTATATTACGTGGATGTAAGATTTACTAAATAACTTCTCGAAGGTAAAAGGGTACATCGTTTAGACCACATTAGTATGAAAGTGCGATATTATGACATCGATTATGTAAGGAAATTGATGTCGAGATCCATTTAGCTGTTGGTGAAATATTCAAGGGCTTTAGAGTGGGATTTAGATATTTATTAAGCAAATATATACAGTTTCAGTTATTATATGTTATTTGGGAGAAAATTTTCGATGTAAATATTTTATTGTATTACGTATTTGTTATACACCTACAGCTATAATGAATTATAGACATGCTGCATCTCCGCTACAATAGTGTCATAAGTCAAAAAAACAAAATATCGAGATAAAGGCGTTTGAAATTTATTCTTATTTATAACTCAAAAAGCATAAAAATTAGTGTTGTTTTGAATTAATTTATTGATTTAGAAGAATGAGAAAAAAAGAAAAATATATATTTTTTATTCAAGTCGTAAATGTAGTTCCTGAGATTAGTACCTTCAGCCAAACACTCTTCACCTTCATTATATAAGTCCAGATAAAACATACAAAATTACTAAGTTTCTCCACAATACTAATTCATTTTATCACGTATATTATTCTTAAGGTATGAAACTGATAGATATTATTATGCTGGGATCGTATCTGAGAATATTGGGGCTGAAATAATGTGATTACACACTAACAATGTTACGTATTTATAAACTAGCACGATATGGATACATGATTTCAATGGCCGTCCAGAATATAAATTAAATTAAAAATCAACACAGCTTCACGCGTATCCCGCACACAGGAACATAGGCAAAGGGAACCTAGTGTTAAGACACTCCGTTCCGTCGCGTTACAGTCAAACCCTTGTGCCGCTGCGCTGCGACGTCCTCTCGGCCTCGGTCCATAATATAGCTAGCCATATATAGCTAGCAGCTACGTCTCAAGCTAGAACACAGTAAATTCATTTAATTAGGACCAGTTTCACGCTTTTCATAGCAAGATAGGCAAAGAGAACTTTATGTTGAGTCACTTCGTTCCCCAATGTTCGAGACAGTGGCGGAACTGAATAATATAATGTCTTGAAATGTCGTAGGAGGAGAAATTAGTTTTTGAGGCATTGCGTGTTGTGTGGCGATGCTCAACGCCGCGCTTTGCCAGAATGATTACAGTCGCAAACTTGTGCCCTGCACCACGTCGGCCGGGAATATAAATATTAAATCTTTTATCCTATTACAGTGAAAAAAAACCAATTATATTCCTAACCTGACTCATTTTACCTTGCTTCACCATAAAAATAATATAAAAAAAATATTCAAATACACCTTAGGAAAATTTTATATAGAAAAATCTAAAACGTGACTGGAGACTATACAATTAAAAGTGAACATAAAACGTCCACTGTCCTATTAATTTCTCAGAGGATTTTATTGCTATACTGTCTCTTCGTTAACTCCAATGTCATCTAAAATAAAAATGGAACAGATAAAAATAAGCTGTTCGAAATTTTACTGGTCTAATTTAACTTTTTTAATAATGAACATAAAAGAGAATTACGAATATTATATGATTTTTGCATTGGAAGAATTAGAAAAACAGCATCTGTTGTTGTTTTACACTCACTTCCTGATATCCCTTTTAGATGAAATTTTGTATAGACATGTAAATCAGATGACAATGCAATATTCTGATGGCAGTGAGTGATGATGGAGCCAGAATATGGTCACTAGAACACTACGATGGCAAAAGGTAACCTTATAGAGTTTGCGCTTGTTTAATTTGTGTTGCCCAGCACTCTGAGTTTATATTGTAACCAAGGCCTGATGATGGAGCCGGAGAGTGATTACTGGAACTCCATGATAGCGTAATCTTATTTTGAACATAAGCATTTATAACAAAAAAGCGGGAATTTCATTGTCACTTAAAATAGCCCAACGCGAACAAACACTTCAAATGATATTACGAACACAATATTCAATTGTTAGCAATTCTCACAATATATTTGACTACTTGGAAAATGAAGATCCGTGCCTTTAGTCTACGAGAGAAAGGTGTCGGTCTGAATAGTCGATGGAGTCGTTGATCCCAATACAATCGGTTTCATGAAAATGTAGTGTTTGCGCCTCGAAATTAAATTGTAGTTTTTCACGCTGTATCCCGCATATAACAGGGTAGGTAAAATACCTCTACATTAGAGGTAAACTAGATTTAAGATACTCCGTTCGTCCCACATGGCCCAATTTACGAGACATAGCGGATTGAGTCGTGGAGCTAAAGCATAGAGCTTGTGAGCGCTCTTTGAAACCACATCATCCTATTTATATTTTTATTTTCGTTTTTAAGCGTTTAGGAGAATGGAGTATGTTGGTAGTAGTGTTATGACACTCATTTCCACTCACCGCTCATTATAAGTGTTTAAGTAAAATTTATACCTATATTTATATACTATTGTGTGCAGTGGGGGTGTAAACGCTGTAGTTAAGGGTTATATTCCTACACTTTTCAATTCCACGTTCTGGTGACAAGATAAAGCGGGTTCTTTCCACCGAAATCCTGATATTAACAAGCAATTTTAAATAATAATAAAAATACATGCATTCAATTTTGAATAATAAAATTTAATAGGTATGGCTATCAAATTATAATTGTGGTGCAATCTGCTCACCAAATTAACTTTACCGAATTTCGTATTATGGTAACGTTAAATTCTTGTTATAATTATATTAACCATTTATTTGTTAGAGCAGTAATTTGAACTCACAACTTAGGTAGTTAATTACACTCTTATGCCCGCGCCATAGCGGCCTTAATCCTAATCTATAATTGAATAAAGTTAAAACAATATTAATATTATATTTTTTTTCTCATTTTCTTGAATAATATTTCAGGTAAGATAAAATACGAGTACTGTATCGTACCTGTATTCACGTGTATTCACGTTTCAGTGTAACTGTAAATACACTCTTGTCGCCGGGAGAGCTTCTAGTGGCATACGTTTGAAACGCTTATAGAATGTTCAGCTAAAGTACCTATATACTAAGCTTATTTGTTGAACTTTCTGTGCCGAGGATATCTTATGGATAAGTTATATTTTTTGTATAGAAAACATTAAGGGTATTTTATTAAATTTTTAGAGAGGACGACAAAGTGATCCTATAAGGGTTTCGTTTTTACTTTTTGAAGTACGGAACCCTATAAACTTTACACTTAACGTCACTCACTATAACTGCGCAGTAAATATATATTAAAACATGAGCGCTATTTATATAATTTAAAAAAATCATATATATAAAGCCGACGAAGCCGCGGGTGGGTTGCTAGTTATACTATATACCGCAAAACAAATTGACAGTACAGTTTATTCCATATAGATTCAATCTATAACAATTTGAGCCTAGAAAATTCTAACCGGTGGAAAGTAAAAGAGAAAAAAAAATATGTAGGCATATTTTTATGAAGTGTCACGTTCAACTGCAGATATTTTATTTTATTACTTATCGAAGTTGGATTTTTACTTGTAATGAAGACGCCTATTTGTTATCTCAGATTTATTCTTTCTATTATTTTTAATTTCACGAGTATTTACGCAGTTAACAGGAAAAATAGAAAACCTAGTACTTAAACGACACATATTTCGTGTTGATTGGCAGAAATCTAACCCCCCATATTGTCCCCAAAACTTAAGAATAATGGATTGCTACAAATGGTTATTGAACCTATCGAGTTAAGTAAGACTCTATCCTACCGCAACATTCTGCACCAAGATCGCGTCGTCGATCATTTTAATTTATTCGGTCTAATTTAACAAAGCGTAGCGTTGAGTTCCACCACTAAACGTAAATATGAACTGAATATCTTAACACTGAAGCTAAAAAAGCAAGATTGAAAGCACGAGAGAAAGTAAAAAAGTATGATTCGTACCCAAAACTAATAATTAACAATATCAAACATTAATTTCAACGAAACAAAATTAAATTCACGTTTGTTAAGTTAATTATCTTAATTAAAATATCATTGAGACAGCCTTCGTATATGATATGAGTAACATATCACGTTGTGAAGGATCTCCTCACGTCAAAGATAAACCAAGCTCGCTCCAGTGGTAAGTTGATGTCTGAAATGTACTTGATGTTTCAACAAGATGCCTCGTAATGAACGAAAAGAAATTATTTACTGAATATTCTGTATATTGTCTAAGTACTATAGGTATATACAGGGTGGAAGAGGCAGCGCTTCTTTTATTGAAACTGCATATAGGGTAATATATTTCAAACCCACACCTAAGATTATATTAATCAAGGTACCTCAACAGTTTGGACGTAGGATTTTTTTTTCATTTCACGATTTTTATCCATACCTGTATTTCGTGTGACGCACACATAAGTGTGCGACGTTTCCGATTTGACAGGTAAGTGTGTGCGTGCCTATGTTATACTTTACAAATGGCGTTTTATTTTAAAACGATATTTTAATTATTTATTTTGTTTGAAAAAATAACTTTTTCATTTTTGGGAATTATATTTTTTCCGAATTATATTAGGCTTTTATAGAGTAGTTAAAACTGTGGTTTCATTTAAAGTGGTGCTGACAATTCCACCCTGTATACCTGAACTTAAAGAGGTGATATAAAGAATCTCATCTTTCTATGTTTAAATTTTTTCAACTTTCTCAGTCAACATTTTTAGCCAGTCATTATTCTGTAATCAGTCTGTAAATAATTGTTTAAAAAAAGATAGTTACTTAAGTGTACTGGTGGTAATTATTTGAAGTACAAACACAAACACAAACGTGAATAAAATTAAATAACTACAGATATTTATTAACGAAGGATTAGATTAACTGTTTAAAGTGGGTGCAGCATGAAACTTAAAATAACAATTTAATAAAAATACCAATAATACAAATATTTAACTTAATCATCGTTAATCCCACACATGAAATTTAAAGTAATGAACGAATTAATTATAATGCTATTTAATCAAATGAGTTCTATTTAAGCTTAATTCAATATTTTTGATATACAGCTTCAACTACTACTATATTACTGACATATTTCTGTTAATTAAAATGATTTCATATTTCATTGGCCGTTGTCGTGGTATTTAAAGATTATTATATTCAGAATTAATAATTAATTAAAGAGTGGCGTTGAGTTCCGCAACTCAACACGCAATACTCCAAGAATCCAGCGGTAAGTGGGCAACATCAACATCATCAATATCGTCAGAAAAGGTTGCCAGGTTCTCTGCCTACCATGCTATGTGCAAGATACAGGTGAAGAAAAAAAAATGTTTTCAATAATTTTACAAAAGAAATATATTTAACTATTACATTAGCAATTCGGACGACGAAAAGGAAATTAAAAAATTTTAGGTGTTTTATTATTTTACGTTACAAGTATAAAATTTAAGTACTCGTCACGCAACCAAAAATATCTCACATTTGGACCAAAAGTGTTGAACGGAGAGTCTTGACACTGAATGACTCACGTCTCTGCTATATAGAAAGTAAAAGTTAATTTAGTGATATAACGAACTGAAAAATAAAAATTCAGTAATTGCTTCATATTAATCATTTGAACGTTCGCAACATCAGCGGCGGACGGCTAATGGATCAATGGTGAATGATGGATAAACGTACTTTGTAAACAGAACATTTATAAACGTGCCTTACGTATATGTGAAGGGATATATTATCTTTTTGGGAAGCTATAGTATGTAAAATAAAGATATACTCGTATATGTACAGATAATCGACTTATTATTCTTGTAAAAACAGTAATTGCTAAAAAGTCTCTTAAATAAAATGTAATTAAATACCGTAATTAAATACTAATTTATTCTAAGTGAAGACAGATAAAACTGAATGTAATATGGTGAGGTCAGTAGTGGGGCAGAGCGAAAAGCTTGCGACTGTGAACGCGACCAAGGGTCGATTGTCTCTCGAGAATTCAAAATACAATGTCTCCAGAATTCGGAGGAAAGTGGGGAATTGAAGTATCTTAATAGGAACAGAATGTCTTAATACTACTCCTCCTTCCCTCCCTTCCCTCTGCCTACTCTGCTACGTTCGGGATACAGCATGAAGCTAAAGAAATAAATTCAAAGGATTTCGTTACTGAGTGACTGACAGACGGCGTTATGCAGTCGCGTCGGCGTCGGCAGTATTTTTGGGGACTCCCCAAGACTACTCAGATCGTATAGGAGTAGGTCTTCTCACACTAAAATTTACACTATCACATTCTATAAAAAAAACTTAAAATTCTACATTTTCACATTGGCATTGTAACCTAATTGCTTTAAAAAAATTGTAGCTTGCTTAAAAACATGGCCTTTTTACGATTAATTCCTGCTCAACAGTTGTACCATAAATATACATTGAAAATACACTTTAAACCATTCTTTAACAAAAAACGAGCTGAATTGAGCGTAAAAATATTTTTCTCTTTTATTTAAAACTGAACTTTTACCCAAATTTCCCAGTTAAAAGCAGTAACGATTCTAAAAATGCTTGTACGAAATTAAGTGGTTTCGTCGTCCGCTTCGGCAAGTTTTACTAAAAAATGTCTTTATTTTACCTCAGTTTTGTTAATGTTACGACTGTTTGAAAATACTGGTATATTGAGGTAAATATTTATTAAGATTTTAGTTCTAAATTAGCTTAATTGAGGTCTTAATGTTCTAAAGTTGTTAATGAATTACTATATTTACCTATAGGCTTATAGGCCGTCGTGACCTAAGGACAAGGGTGTGACTGTACCGAGACGCTTGTGGGTTCGATCCTACTCGCTACGCGAAATTATTATATTTTAATAATTTCATTTCGTCGTTCTGGCACCAAGAAGACACAGAAGAGTGGGGAAATGAAAATATTTCAAATATCCCGAATGAGAATAGAACCCACAACGATATTATACAAAGGTTGAATCGCTTTATGCACATTTATATAAACAAAAATTAAAAGTACAACGTTCTGATATGACGACAATTCTTTCATGTTGTTATATCTTTATGTCGTCGGCATTCTCTGATAAAGGGATTTTTACAAAGCTTTGCTATACTTCAAAGGATAATTATTTGACGAGCGAGGATATGGCTTATTTGAATGTAAATTTATAATATTTTTAAGTAAGCGTTTTACTAAATAATACATATGTAAAAATGGAACAACATGCTATTCAAAAATAGTAAGAAAAAAGCGTAGTCTTCATATATTTTTAACATTAAAAGGATTTTTTTAATAAAAAATACATTTATAAATATAAAAAAATACTGTCCCGATTGTGGGACAAGGGTTCGGGCCATTGGCGTCTAGGGCTCCAGAGAGAAACCTCCTACGCGCCGTCTCCTTCTGCATCTAGGAAATGAAATATTTATTTACATTTATATTTTCATTTTCAACGCTCTGGTGTCGAGGCAACCTTCCTCTACTTACCTGGTCATGCTGGATACAGCGTGAAGCTGATTAAAATGAAATGAATTTAGATTATTTTATTTTTTTATTAAAATTTATGAAATAACCCATAACTATCGAATTCTTATTACAAAAATGGATAAACATTTTGCTTAATAAATAAAATTACACCTTTTTATTAAGTAATATTAATTTAAAAATATTGTGTTACTTGATGAATACAAGTCGGTAAGGAGGGCATCAGATATTCTTACTCCGTTATAAAGTAAGTCCTTTCATCGCAAGGTGCAAGTTTTGCAATTTGGTTGAAATTTTAACGAAAGGAGCGACATTCTATTTAGATTTTCTTTTGTGTTTCAGAAATTTTAACTATAATTTTTATTTTAATAAACGACACTTTAAAGTATCAAGCTTAAAAGCATTAACTAAATTTTGTATAGTGATAAGAATAGATAAGAGTGTAATTACACTGCTTTAATAAACAGAAAAGTTGTCCCATTGTGTGGGAATGAATTAAAAAAATGGAAAAATATTTTAATTTCAATTAAGAATTGTAGTTAAGTACTTTAAGCAGAATGCTATCTTATAAAACATAAAGTTTATATATTATTTTAAAAAGCAGATTGCTTTAAAAATTACAATAAAATACTACGAAGTTTTGTGTAAGCTTTTAACTGTATTCGCGAAGGTTGTGGGTTGGATGCCACTTAGAAAGGATCATTTTTCTTTCTGATAGAAAGAGCGGCGTTAAGTTCCGGCACTCAATACGAAATATCTCAAAATTGGGCGGTAAGTGTCGAATGGAGAGTGTCTAACACTAGGTTTAATAGAATGAAACTGTAGAAATTTTAATTTCTTTATTTACCTATAAATGCGAAGCTAGAAAGGATTGTTAGTATTGCACATAATATGAAAAAGTTCATACAAAATGGCAGACAGCCAATGAAAACCACGGGTCGAGGTCCCGGAACTTTTCTTATTTTAAAGTAAAGTGAATTTAAAATAAAAACAAAAGCCGCCTAGCACTAAACCAACGAGTATATGTGCAAACATAAACAAAATCTAAAAAGTAAAAAATAATATTTCAATTCATTTTCAAAGTAGGCCGTCGCAGCGCAATGGCGCTAGTGTGACTGTAAACACGGTTGTGGGTTTGATTCCCAGTCGGCAAAATTAAGTAGGCGTGGCGTTGAGTTCTTCCATTCCACACACAATATCTCGAACATAAGGTGGAAAGTGGGAAATGTTTTAGCACTAGATTGTGTTAGCGTGAAGTTACAAAATACAATTTAAAATATCTGTTCGTACCTGAAAAGAAATTAAAGGAAGTCTTTGATGTCTATCTGTCTCAAAATATTGTACTCTTCATTTCAAACAAAATTAGTGCTTACGCTTTAATTGTATTTCCCGTTGACCTAAAATCATGAAATAGATACGGAACCCACGGTGGGCGAGTCTGACTCGCACTTGACATTTTTTTATGCTACTATCGACTTCTTGATAATATTTTATCACTAAGCCATGTATATGAAATTTATAATAATATGTATTTCATACTCCTACAGTTTTTGATTCGTTCATTCAATATCCTGTCTCGATCAAATTCGTATTCATATTATTATGTAACGAAAACACTTGATTTTGCTTATATATTGTGCTTAAATAACATAAGATAAATATTGAATAGAAATATTGTGTAAAATATGAACAACTGAAATATTACCTACTTTTGAGGTAAACTATGAAATTCTTACAAATAATAAATATATAGAACAGAGTCGTTCTACCACTTAATACTAGCCACGAACAGCGGCGTTGAGTTTCGCCACTGCAGTGTTTCGAATTTTTTTAGTCTTGACAAAAAGGAATCGAATCCACAATGCTCAAAGATTTAGGTTGATGGATTTAACATGTCCCAACCGTAAAACAATGGCGGTGTAACATTAACATAAAAATATCTAATCTAAATATTATTTTGGTTTGGATTTATTATTTTTTCTACGTCTACCATTCCAGCCATACTTACTCACATATGCCGGATAAATAACAAACATAAATGTTAACTTCTTCAACCGTATGGAGATTTATGTTTTGAATAGAAACAAGTACTTACCATGACATATGACATCAGTATGGAAATTTGTGAAAATAATCTTTATTGTGAACGGAAGAAGATTTAGTTTCGTTTGTTATTTTATTATGAACGTTCTCAAAAAGCTGTGTCAATTTTTTCAGCATATTTTTTTGTTCGGTTTGATCGAAATCTCTGATGGTATCACATTTGTTTAGCTTCGCGCTGTTTATAGCATGGTAGGTAGAGGGAACCTGGGAACCTAGTGTTTTTATTAATTATAATATAAAATGTGTTAACCCTACCGAAATCTGTTCCATATCCTTTTTTCCATACCATATATTTTTAAACATTTTCTAAATTTTAAACATATACTTTAAGAAAACTAGTGTCTTAACACTCCGTTTCCCATAAAGACACTCCCGTTCGCTACTCTCGCATGTATCTTATTTGGGCGTATACAAACAATATAGCCATCAACATTCACTGGACAAAAGCCTTACAAAAGTTAACGTCAAATAGTATGGCAGAGTAAAAGGATCTGTTAGATATTATTGTCTAGTGAACAATCCTTATCCTACTACATTATTATATTGTCAGCGACAACGATGAAAGTGTTTTATTGTTGAAATCTTCAAGTGTAGAACAAAAGATTTTTTTAGCCAACAAAAGTATACTATTTTCTAGATCTTTAGATCTATAGTTATTTATATAACTAGATCCCAAGATCTATAGATCGGTGCTAATTGCAAACAGTGATGAAAATCTCACTTTTTTTGAGAAGTTTCGAATGTCTCTTAAGTTTCTATAAGTACTAATACTCGTACGTAAGTGTTCTATCTATCGAGGCAAAGCGCGGTGTTGAGTTCCGTCACTCAACATGCAGTGCCTCCAGAATTTCGCGAGACGTCGGAAAATCTCTAGTTAGGATTTCAGAACAAAACAGTTTTTTTAAGTAGGTATAAAATACACCCTTATTCCCTCGCGATATTGGTTTCACTGTAAGAAATTTAGCACACTCTTTGAAGCCTTTTCAGGGACTTTTACAATTAACTTTAGATATATTGGAAATTCTTAAAGTATTTTCCCTAAGCAATGAAATTAGAAAAGGTTTATATTAAAAATTCATCGAACAAAAATCTCATATATTTAAAAGTTGCTAAACGCGTTAATTTTTTTTTTTCATTTTGAACGTTTCTTAGTAATGTGTTTTAGGATTATGGATTAAAGTTTACATAAAATGTATATTTAATTATACAAGCAACACCTATTTATTTAGATTTTATGTCGAAAATTGCATTCTAGATTTTAATAATCGGTGAGAGAATAGGTTAATAATTTTAATGTGTTATTTTACTTTTCGCCGATGTATCGAGGCATTGCGTGTTGAGTTGCGGAACTAAACACCGGGCTTTTGTTAAATAACTTTAATGAATATTGATTTTTATTCTAAAAGTAAGCTATATAGATTTAATTTGATAATATTATATAAAAGACAAGTAAAAGAAAATATCCCGTTTAAAAATATGAAGTTGAAAAAGCTAAGATACGAGTAACTTAGCTCAAATAAAATTGCAAGATATTCTGCAAAATGTGTTCTACATATTGGGCAAGGTGTAAACTGATTAGATTTTTGTTACTATGTTTATTTTAGAGAAAATTTGCGCTACGACGTGGAACTTAACTTATTTTATGTAACTATACTGGTTCATTTATTATTTTTCTTTCATTTATTCTTATTTATCTTTTGTTAATATAAATGTTAGTCAATAGTAAAGGCATTTGTCACCATCATCATCATCAACATTATCATTAACCTATTTTTATTCAGTGGGGCACAAAGGTCTAAACAAAAAGCACGTTGGTGGGTCCAGTCTTCACTATTGCCAGCTAATTTTCTTTCATTGCCATTTCCGCTAACTGGAAGGCAAAATATTTTTTTTTTTGGGGGCATTTAAAAATAGTAATAGAACCAAAAACAATGATTTTTATTTTATTTTAACCGGTTCATAAAAAAATTACCTATATCAAAGTTGAACATTTTTTTCCACTAAATTGCTGTAACATATTATTAAATTGCCTCAAATTTTATTTTTTTGATGGATAGTCTTTAAATAATAAAATTGTTAGAACATGAAAATAATCAAAGTTAGACAATAAACAATTGTATATTTCAAGCGGGCTTACCCGATAGTGTGAATCAGAAAAAACAGAAGTACCCACTCGTATACCTATACAATTTTATTAATCTTTTTTTTATATGTACGTGGTATTTGAATCGGTTATATATTCATGTAAAAAACAATACGTATTCAATCTACCCCGATTGAAAAATAATGCTTTAAAGCGAAAACAAAAGGTTATTGTTGATGATAAATTCAATATGAAACGGGAAAAAGCGTCAACTTACCTTAATTATTTGAAACCTTTTTTTTTTATTTTCAACTGATTTGTGTTTTATTTTGTTTAGCTTCTCGCTGTAAAAGAGATAAGGCCCGTACCCCTTTCAACACTCCTGGATTTATAAGATGAGAGCGATCTCAGAATTTTAAAGATCGATCTCTTAGTTGAGTATGGTTTACAAATACAGGCAAATTTTATTTTGGTACCAGAGCGAGGAGATGAAATGAAATCATTCCCCCGAGTTGGTATCGAACCTACAACCCATATTTAAATGAACTATGAGGGCATCTCTACATATAGGTAATATATATTATAAATCCATATTATAATATAATATACAGCATCAATAAACACTGACTCAAGTTTATATATAATTAATATAACTAACGGCGTCGTTCGATCGTGCATGCTGCCTACGTCTTAACACTAACGTATGACGTATTGCACTAAACACTGAGAGGGTGCCAGCCGAGCACACGGTATATAACATTTGCTATTCTACTTAGTCGAAGTTTATGGGAAGCGATGGCTATAAATTACTGCGATTGAAGTTATTTATTATATATAGATTCGCGGTTTTGGAATATGTTTTTTTTAGATGTCATAAGAAAAGATGAATCAGCTTCACGCCGTATCCTGTACACAGCAGGTTAGAGGGAATCTAGTGTTAAGACACTCCGTTCCCCATTTTTTACCGTTTTTTGAGGTATTGTGTGTTAAGTGAACTCAATACTAATAAAGTTTTAAAAATAATTCATTCCCTCGAGTGAGAATCAAACTCACAACTGTCTCGTTACAGTCACACATCCTTACCCCCCTGCGCCAGGACGGCCTCCAAACGGACTAAAAGAATATCAGAATATTTGGATTTTGTCATATTATATAACTTAAGTTTTTATTATTTAAGAATCGTTGCAATAGCTTAATGACTGTAATGGAAGAATCCATTACAGTCATTAAGCCAACTAACCTAGATGCCAATTTTAACATTTTACGCCGCGTAGTTCCGGATCTGCGTTGTTTGTCTTTCACTCAGTAGTAGAAGATATTTATGTTTATATGAAAACTGACTTCCCGCTCGCGGCTTTGAGCGCGATTTCGCTTTGAAAATTTTACTTTTTTAAATAATTAAGGATTTTAATTTGATATACCACATTTATATATTTTAAATACTATTTCATTGCCTTGCTTACCCAGTCATGGTTCCTGTGGCTTAGTGATCATAACAGATTAAATATTTTTGTTTTAATATTCGTCTAATATAATTTGGGCATAATCAAAATCAATTAAAATTTTGGAAAAATTGGAAATATTTTTGCCGTTTTTAAATTACATGGGATCAGCGTGTTTCACCAAAGAAGTTATTTATGAAATGAAAATAAACATTTTCCAAAATTTTCCATAATAAAAACGTCACTAAGTTTTGATTCCCCTCTATGAAGTTTACTAAACACTACCAAATTTACTATAGCCGAAAGCAGTACTATATTTTGGTCTGCTCTATGGAAAGGGAAACCTTTAACAGTATATACCATTAAGTAATACAATATTCCGACCGACCACAACCACAGCGAGTAAGATGAAGACAATAGAATAGATTTCAACAAGTGCAGGTCTAACAATCACGGTGTTGATTTTCCTCGGACAAAGCTTAGTTTAAGTATACTAGTGTAATTCTAACCATATGAAAGGATTTAGCTCGTGCTAGTGTTCCGCTCTTGCTTCCCGCGTGTACTGTACGATTATGGGTTTTTGTTATTTTATGCTTTAGACTAGATAAAACGCGGCGTTGAGTTATGCTGCAACGTCTCGAAAATGTCTCGAAAGCGTGATTGACTGCTGTCATTGTTGCCACTAACAGCGACATTATAAATCTTTGATATTATCGTCTGTAATTGAATATAATATGGATTACTAGGCTGTCGTGATGCAGAGTCGTGGGTTTGATTCCCCTCGGGGAAATGAAATATTTAATACAATAATTTCCTGGCTCTGGTGGCGAGACAGATTTCCATCATTCGATACATTTTGCCTCAAAAATTCGGCGTAAAGTGTAGAGCGCAGCTATATGGAGCTAAAAAAAAATTATTCACTTAAAAACTGTTTATTTTTAAATCATTTTGTCTCTAATTGAAATCTGTGCCTAAACTAAAGGTTGTGAGTTCGATATCTACACTGGGGTAAATTAATATTTATTTATTATCTTTACCCGCTGTATTCTTTTTTATTGAATGGTATTGATACTTAATTCTATCTATTAAGACAGAAGTCCTAACCATGGATTTTTTACCTGTATTTTAGTTCTCCTACGGCATCCGGCCTACCTTTGTGTCAAACATGTATAGAGTGTAGTTTCCATTATATTTTTCTAAACGGAAGAGCATGGTAAAGTGAAAATGGATCCTAAAATAGAAAGCTTTGCCATCAAAGTTTATTGATTCAGAAAGCTTAGATTAAAAGTTCGAAACATTGCAAAAATTGTGATTGCTATGTGACCAAAAGCTACATAATAACTTTTTAAAGTTTTATCTTTAAAAGTTCTAAGTAATTATCCGCGTCAGTACCTAAAAAAATATATAGATGTCCCACTTGAGAGAAAGAATTTATTATTATTAAAATTTTTATTTCATTGCTATAGGGTTGGTAGAGGGAACCTGGGAACATAATGTTCCCTAAGATATTTCCGTCGACTTTCCTCGGAATTCGGGAGGCATTGCCTTTTTGATGGAGGAACTGAACGCCGTGCTGTGCACTTCTGCTTTGAAAAACATTAAATATGTAATTTCCTCGAGTGGGAATCGAACCCACAACCTGTCGTGTTTACAGTCGCACGCATACACCATATATGAGTTATATACGAAAACAACAAAATAAATTATTTATTACAGAATGTTAAATTGAAAATTATTTTGAAATACGTTACGATGTTAGCACGTAGATTTAATTTCCTCTTGAGGGTGACACATTGACATACAAAGTTGGATTTTCAGAGCTTACGAAATGAAAATATTAATATACAAAATTTATGCTTGTTGGTATTTCTGTATTTTTAATACGATTTTATTATATATTAGATTTTTATTACATAGCTATAGCTCGACAGCTATAGCTATGTAATAAAAATCTAAAAATCTTAATTACATGAACTTCTAATGGTTGTATGTTAAACTTAACAATTATATGTAAATTAGATTATAATACAATATTATAGTACCTAACATATATCTGGTCTGATGATGAAATTGAAAGATGACTGATGGAAACTTGGACTCTTTTATAGTAAACATATCGGGTTTGTGCTTTACATTCCTCATATTAATGTGTACTGATGATAAAAGCATGTTTTTATAATTTTAAACTATTAATTTATTTCATGTTTCTTATTGCGTGTTGAGTGGCGAAACTCAACACCGCGCTTTGCCTGGTAACCAGAACGAAGAAATGAAAATATTACATGTATCATTCCCTCAAATGAGAATTGAACCCGCAGCCGTCGCATTAACAGTCACTTGCGTGTATCCCTGCAGCACGACAGTCAAGAATTCATCAATTCTTAATGATATATAAACACTTTATAAACGAACGCTGTTGAGTGATGGAATCAAACAGCGCTTGCTCTCTAATCAGGTCGTGAAACACTATTTTATTTTGTTTTACTATTAATTGCATAGGGTTTATATAGTAGAGTAGGTAGAAATACTCAATTGTTGTGGGTTTGATTCGCACTCGGGGGAAAGAAATGTTTTAGATTTTCATTGTTATGCTTTGGTTATGACTTTAAGAGGAAAATCGCGGCGTGACGTTTCACCACGCAATGCCTCAAAAGGTCGGCGGGAAACGGAGAACGGAGTGTTTTAACGAGATACGGTGTGATGTTTAAGGTATCTCTGCCTACTTTGTGTGGCATATTGAGGCTTTATGATACCTCTCTGGAGAAAACCCACTCAGCCTATTAATTTTTCTCCTCTCTCTTTGCCATGAGAAAACACAGCGTTGAGTTCCACCACTGCAACAACCCTCAATTTTAAATTTGGGTGAAAACCGGACGCATTGTCTTGATTTATTTATTCGTTTTGTCAGCTAAGGGAGAAAAAGTATTAATCTGGAAAAAAATCTATACAACGTTTCAATGAAAAATATACACCAATATTAATTTCCTTAAAAGCCTATAGGTACTGAAAGTAATTAAATTGAAACTCTTTAAAGTATAATAGTATTAACACGTACGCTCTACATGCATTTTCATGAATTCAATCTCCTAAGAGTTGACGGCTTGTTTCGGGAAAACTTTGTAAGATTTAATTAGAAAAGGAGAGCGAGGTTCCCAACTCGACTTAAATATATACTTTACAATAAATTTGTATGTTTGTATGAATAAATTTATACTTATAATTTTATAGGTTAGTCAAAGGAATATTGGTTATTATTAAAAAATAATGAACAAAACCTGTTTTACAAAGATTAAACACATAAATTATAGTAATTGTAGAAAAAAAATCGAAACTTAGCTTGGTAAGACCGTATGGCTTAGTAGTCAAAGTTGAAAATTTGTATATTTTCTAAAGTAAATTATATTCTGTCTTTAGTGTCAATTTAAATATACTAAAAGTACTTTATGGTTGCCGACAGAATTTTGAATTTCATTGCTTTTTGAGTTTGGGTCTCTAAAAAGGACTCTTTTAATGGTTAGCAGGGTACAAAGAAAGATTCTCTTTCTGTACCCTGCTAATTTAAGAATATAATATCAACATATTTATATCATGTATAAAAATTTTTTACAAATTATATATATAAAAAAATTAAATAAAAACATTTCAACGAAGACATAACAAAAAACACATAGTATATCAAATATGTAAAAACCTCATTTTTTATGAAACCCTCTTTCAAGAGGATCGCTGGGTGTATTAATGGATATACGGGATTGGCATTTGAATAAGGGCTGTATTTATTGCTACGATTTTGGGTCAAAATACATATACATGTTATTTTAATCGACACAAGTCCTTGATGCCGCCGAGGCGTAGAGCAAACGTAGGCTTAAGGAGGTGGTCGTGATTCGAATCCCGCTCGTTTTCCTTTATTACACCAATTACATTATATTTGCTTAATACTAGTTATTTACATTTCGTTATTAAACTGTTATATAAAT
This sequence comes from Heliconius numata, assembly GCA_016802625.1. Taxonomy (NCBI): domain Eukaryota; kingdom Metazoa; phylum Arthropoda; class Insecta; order Lepidoptera; family Nymphalidae; genus Heliconius; species Heliconius numata. Next base: position 159,885 of record JAEBDU010013165.1, read on the forward strand.
TATAAAAATATATACACCCTAAAAAAATATTTTTTATAAGACAGAAAGACCATAACTCCAGTCAAGTCTGCAAAACGCGGCGTTGAATTCTGCCATTCAATACCTCCATAATTGGAAGTGTCTAAACACCAGGTTCCCAGGTTTCCTCTGCCTACTTTACTATGAGTGAGATACAGCGTGAAAATCTCATAATTTAGTCCAATTTTCAACGAAAATTCTCGGCACCCATGTTGTAATATCACAACTTTTCATCGCGAGCGCTAAGGACTCTCATCCCCAATGAAGTATATACAATAATAATTTCTAGCATCGTTTGCCTAATATAGCACTTTATGAGGTCGTAAACGCTCTGGAAATATGTGTAGACTTCATTTAGGGTTATTATGTCACACGTAACGGAACGGTTATTTTTAATATAAGTTACGTTATTCTCCACTTTATAATGAGAACAGTTAAAACAAATTATTATGAAAATAACGTATGGTTATATAATAATAATACCAAAAATATTTGTTTTGTAACTTTAGTTCAGCACACACACACATCTGAATGTTCTCCCATTAGAGCCCTTCTAATATGTATTTCCTTCTAGCTTCACTGAATTTCACTTACTTAGCAGGATAGGCTGAGGAACCTTATATTAAGACTCCCTTCCCATTAACACACCCGTTTCCCATTTAATATTTAAACAAATTCGAAAATCCAGAATATTACAGTTAAATCGCCTGTGAACTTTATATCCCTAAATAAGATAAGTGCTATTAAATAGCCTATCTTATTTTCCATGCCACCGGTTTTATGATCCTGCTTAAGGCGTATTTACTACCGATACCGAGGAAATGGTACCACAATGGACATGGAGGCTTTATTCTCTTATTAATCTATTCATTTATTTTTTAATGGCGTAAAGGGACAGTCTCTCAATATGGTGGTTGTGGATTCGATTTCCATTCTGGGAATTTAATTATTTAATAATTTCATTTCCTAGCTTAAGTAATACTGTATGCGGCGTTAAGTTATGCCATCAGTACACAATATGTAGAAAATTGAGGGTAAAATCTCAACGTCCTATTCCCTCTGGTAACACTGCCAAGCTCTTAGTAGGTTTAATAGAAATACTCTTGTTTGTGATGTTAGTAAATCTACACGAGCATAAACTCGAAGCGAATATTATTACAACATCATGTTAGCTAATACGTAGTTAGAATGTCTAATTATAACTTCTAGATTCTAGATTGAGTGATTTCTTGTATAGTATGGCAAGGAGAATTACCTTGTTCTGGTAACGAGACAAATCATCTCTTAGAGTTCCTCCACTCAACGTACAATGTCTCGAAAATTAGGTGATAATTGGGTAACGGAATGTCTGAATACTAGGTTCCCTGATTAACCAGCTTCATATGGCATACAGCGTGAAGCTATAAAAAGAAATAATATACTAACTTTTATAACAAAAAAGTATGTAAATTTTATGGTAAGACGATGTTTCCTGAAATCGAAATTGATGTCTTCTGCCATTCATCCAGATAGTGAATATTGATTGGTGGAACTAACGTCAGAATTCCGTATGAATAAAAAACCTTGGCTGCCTTCTGGCGGTGGACTGACGGCCTCTTTAATCTAGACTGTGCTTGATAGCTTACACGTATACTATAGTAAAAAAAAAAAAGTTTTATTGAGTTTTTTTTTTAATTGTTAAAGTGATGTAATGTATTCGATTCCTACTCAGGGGTAGGTTTTTATTTGAATTTAAAAAAAAAATAAAATATACACAGCTAACTTCGTTGAAAGACGGATATGAACATAGGGCATTTATTTTATTTATATTTAATAAAAACACGTGCAGAAACGGAATTAATTTAATTGGAATGGAATGAGTTTTCAAATGAATTTGCTGAATAAAACCGTGCTTATAAAAATAAAAATGCTGATTAATTGATATGTTTCTTGATATCACTTGTTGATCTCAGATTAATGCTTCTTTTTAATTGTGTAACTTCACTTCGAATCCCGCATATAGTATAGGAGGCAGAGGGTGAGTGTCAAGACACTGTTTGACAGCACTTGTACATTGAAACATAAATCATACACACATTTTCTTTTAAAAGTTACAGTACAAAATCAACATTTTCTTTGATATTAAAAAATATAATTGGTATAAGTTATTATAACAAGACGAGGAAAAATCTTAATTAGCGAGGAATTAATTGATAAAAAATATTTAATTAACTTTTGAAATATTAAATGTAAACAGCTTAAAATATAATTTTATGTAAACAACAAGTTTTTAAGTCTCTAATTTTTTTTAATTTTAACGGAAAAAATGTGAAGCTGAAAAAAAAATTGAATAAAAGGGCCCAGTGACCTCTCTTTTTTACTTATCTTTTTCAAATATTCATCTCTTAGCTTTATTGGAACTTCGAAAATACTTTTTCATTTGTCGTCTTTCATACTGGTTACCTTTGTCTTTCAGCTTATAAGTTGACCTATGGAGAATATAGATAGAGTGCCTGACTGTTTATGCGATGCATATATCTTAGAGTTTCATTCGTCCTCCCAGGAGGCCAGACGTACGACTGTAAATTCAAATGTATATTGTAAGTTCGATTCCCACTCGAGAAAATGAAATATTTAATAATTTCATTTTCTCGCTATGAGTACCAGAACAGAAGAAAACCAGCAATGGCAACTGGGATCGGATACTTCCCTGCCTTGTGATACTTTTATTTATTTAATTTTAGTATTGTTTTTTATGCGCCACGACCAGCATTAATATGGAGACATACATCCAAATGTGTACCTAGCACTAATTTAGTAAATTCAAAAACTACTTAAAGTGAAGCAAAAGCGAAAAGACTATAAGAAAATTTTCAAATGGCATGATTATAAGGAACGCAAAACCTATTTTACCAACAAGAAAGGATTACACATTAATTAGCTCAAAATATATATATAGATGCAAAAAACATATAAAAAACACCCTTTATATCAACCATTCATGTGAATGCAACCCTATATTTTACCCAGAGTCTATTGTTTACGTGGGTTTTAATTAAGACTGTGATGGGTCGTGCCTCGGTCTTTGCAAATTGAAATAAAAAAAGTCAACAGCTTTTCAGCTAAATCATTGTTTACAGCGTGTCGTGCTTGAAAATTCTTTCAGTTCATAGGAATGTGTGGGAAGACTTGTTGCTTTTGATATATGTAATTTTGTATATTTTAAATGTTGATGAAATATATAATATTATAAAGATTCTAAACTTTGCACGCTGTTTAGACATGAAAAAAATATTTTTAGCTATATCTAAGTTGGGATATACGTCCTTCAAACTAGACTAAAAGTCTGCTTTCGACAGTATGTCAGAGTTGGAGGAGCTTGCCTAAAACAAACATTATAGAGCTCAGTGCTTAATTCTTAAGGACGCAATTAATTGAAAATATAAATACAAATAAACATAAATAAGTAGATATATATATATTTAATAAATATAGATATAAAGCTTGCAAGCAATACAATTTGCAAGTCATGAAAATTGTAACTAGATAGGAAGTGCGACAAGAAGATAAGGCTGACGTTGACTTGAATATAACGAACGCAACTTCACGAATATAAAGTTATATGCTTATTCAGATAGCGCCTAAAATGTGAAGACATGACGTGCATACTGCAAAGTTTAGTAAAATGTTATATGTTAACGCCCGTCACTTGGAGAAGTTATTTTGTTTTTCAACTTTACGCTGTATCTCGCATATGGCATGGTAGGCAATGGGAACCTGGGAACCTAGTGTTGAGACACTCCAGTTCCATTAGGATAGCGAATAGGATACAATGGCGGAACGCAACGCCAAACTTTGTTTCGTTATCAGATTGAGGAAATTTGATGATAAATATTTTATTCCTCCCACTGGGATTCGAATTTACTACCGTTGTGTCTACAGGCGCACACTTGTCCCATATGCCACGACGGGTTTATTGTCATTTGTGTATATCATTAATTAAGATTTGTCTTTTACGTCCGAATACAACTACAGTACCACTCTGTTATAAAATTAAAAAATTATAAATAAACAAAGAGAATACAAGAAATTATAAAATATTTAATAAATACAACAAGAGCTAGAGCACGAGCAGGGTTGCATTACGTTGTCACAGTAATTGAAACGGTTTTTATGAAAGAATATTTTTGCAAGCTTGCATTTTATTGCAGAAGGAAATTGAATGTAAATATGCACAGTCGGTATACTATTTACAAATAATCTAATCAAAACGACCATTTATTAAAAAGAAATAAACGGTCTTCTGCGAATGGGATTCGTCCACCGAGGGTTCCGTACCAATTTTAGCTATATATCTCCAATAAGTGATCCTGAAAAAAAATCGTCTTGATACATGGACAGGCTAACAGAAAGACCGACAAAAAGTGATAATTAGGATTTCATTTTCTTTTCTGTTGACGTTGACGAACCGGAATCGGAAATATTGAATATTCTACTCTGTCAACAAACTCATTACACTAAGTTTCTCTGTTTTATATGTTTTAAGGTCAGCGGAGGAAAAAAAATATCATTTAGTAAAAAAGAACTGGCGTTTGAGACATCAGCAGCTTCGTTTCCATCTTTTTTTGAGACACAGAATTCAAAAAAAAATTCCCGAAATTAATAATTTTCATAATTTTTTAGCAAAAAAAATAAAACCACTACACCACAGGAAAAATGAAACGTAATATTAGGTATGCATTATTACGAGGAAAATCTTATGAAATTACAAAATATCACATTTTCCGCACTGCAGTGTTTAACCTGCCCGTAACCACACTTTTGATTTATGTTTGAGTCGCGTCTGCTTTAAATTACGTCCTTTTTAGCTATAAATTTTATTTTTCAAACATTAATTTTGTGCGGATTTAATGATTGTGCATTTCTATTTTGGCTGGACGTTCGTTAATGTTGTTTTGTTTTGCAATTCCACTGGCTATTACTAACTTTTCGAATAGATTCTTTTGTTTTCTAATATATGCATTAGATAGTGTTTATTTTTAATATTTCTTATAATGTATGAAAGATCTCAAAATAATTGAGGAATTTTTTGTATTGCTTTTTTTATGTTTGGGTTTTTAAGATTAATAGGCACAATAATGGTAGGCTTCAATGTAAAATTTCAGTTCCATTTGTCCTGTAATTAGGGAATAGCTTCGTAGTATAATTAGGGATTTACTTAACTTTACATTATATACATATAAAATTTATAGAAATCTTTCGTTACTGAGTGACAAAACTGGGGCTGGGCTGGGGCTTAGACGGGCTTAGAGAGTTAAACTTAGGCATGAAGGTATATTGTGGAGTGTATATCAGTTACCAAGGGAGAATTTGATGAATTCCAACAAAATATCAGGTAATGACGAATATATTATAGTACAAGCGACTAGCTTCGACTGGGAATCGATCCCACAACCTGTCACGTGTACATCCGTGTCCATAAATTAAGTAATTCTTACAGCATATTGGTAGTGATTTTTTTAATCGTTAGTAGTTCAGGCACTAATAATACGTTGCTATGTTTAAAATGTAATATACGCATATAGTACTGTACTGTAGTAGAACTTTCAAAGTTTAAAGATGTTTTTCAATGACATAGTTTTCCCCTTTCATTCCGTCCGACTATAAAGCTGAGAACGCTAATTACCTTCTGTGGAGTAAATTTATGTGGTGCATAATAACCCGTTTAAGAAGACAAATAGAACAAAATGTAAGGGAAAAAGAAGGAGACTAATGGTTGAGTAATGAAAGGAAATGTGAAATACTCTAAATTCTCTATGTAATTGAAAATTGGTGCAATATTTACATTTATATTTACTTTTGTTAGGTTCATGTTGTATGCTGGACATAGCAGGGTAGGCAGAGGGAACCTGGAAACCTAGATAATTTAATTGTCCAATTTCTGCCGAATTTCATAGGCGTTGCCTGTTCAGTGGCGGGATTCAACGCACTTTGATTCTTTACTAGAACAAGTACCTACATGAAATCATTAAATATTTAATTTCGTTAAGTGCAAATCGAACCTACAACCCGTTGCGAAAATATAGGAAACATTTCAACAAAAAAAACGAAATTAAAAATTCTACCGAATGAATAACGAATCTACTACTATTGTCTATATTTTGATGTTTTTTATGCTCTTTTGAATAATATATATTTTCTTTTAACCGAAATAAACAATATATCTTACCTATCGTAATACAAATTGGTTTCGAAAGAATTTTTCATATACTAAAAGAGAACATTTAAGTCGTATGGGTACGACAATGATTTATTACGCGACGTTCATATTTGTAAATTGTTAGAAGTGGTTTTTTTAAGTATAGGCTTTTTGTTTTTCCCAATAT
>JAEBDU010013165.1:166277-177893 GCA_016802625.1 Heliconius numata
TTCGAAGCATTTTGTATTGAGTGGCGGTACTCAACGCCGCCTTGTCTTACACGTGTCTTATGTTCAAGATAATCTCCTAGGGTGAGTTTCTTTTTCTTTACATAAAGAAATTAGTCTTTATTTAAAACGGATACAGAAATATATGTACATACCTAATAAGAGATTACATGAAATTTCTGCAGCTAAATATAAAATGTAAACTTTAACGTAACACAATTTCCTCTAAATGCATACAACTATGGTAAATTAGCATTAATGAACTTAATATAGCTAGCGCTGAGCATCGCGGAACGAAATCGACTTCTAGCAACCAAAATTACAGAAATTACGAAAACCGTTCGTGAGTTGCCTAATGTTAGTACAAGTTAGATACAATAAGCGTTTTCGTAGAAAGTCTATTATAGCGGAATAGTAAGAGTATGTTTAGTTAATATTGTTTTAACAGGTTAGACGGGTAAACTTAATGTTAAGACACTCCGTTCTCTTTTTTCGAAACTATGTGACATTTATTGTGAAAGGAAACAAATTAAAATATGAATCAAATGAAATCCGTACATCGACAATCCATTCATGTAACCCACCGAGATTGCTCCGTAAAAAATATCGTTAAATAAAAATGCGTGGGGTTAGTCTAGACCCTACAAGAGTAATTAAAGATATAAAATAAAAAAATGTATCTTCTAATTTTATTTCTAAATCCAGCCATTTTCTATCAGGCAGACAGAAATGAAAGTTTTATTATATTTTTATTTTTATATTTTTTTTTTATATTTAACTATTACTTCATCAACGTCTATGTAAACTTGTTTAAAACGTACCAACTTATTACTTACACCGTCGTTTCCCAAACCTCTTGGGGTGCAGTTTAACCAGCCTTTATAACGCCAAGTCGATGCTAGTTTTCAAAAGTTAAATTGCTAAGATACTTTGTAAAGGAACTATTTTCAGTCTGATACCTGCCAGTTCATTGATGGTGGTCTTTTGAATGCTTTGAAAGTTGTAATTAAGGAATTGATAGTTCGACACTTATAAGCGTTTTTTTAATTCAAACAAACAAAATCTTTAGCTTAATTATATTATAGATACATACTGTACTGGATCTAATAAGACAAAACGCAAAATCAGCATATATGATCCTCAAAATTGACGTAAAATAAAAAATCCTCCGATTGTCTCCTGCATATAGCAGGATAGGCAGAGGGAATCTAGTGCTTGGACCCTCCGTTCTCAACGCACCGCTCTATTTTCGAGGCATTGCATGTTAAAGTTATTGTTGATTGACATGGTTATATTGTGCCACAAAATTATTATTTTTAACCATTCCATTTTATTTCTCACTGTCTGAAAACTAGTTATAATTTTGTGGGTTAAATCTCTCCACTACCAAAGCATCGTTATTCACATTTAAAATTCTGACGTTTCAAGGTCACAGAACGACTGAGGTGGCTTTTGCCGATCAGTCGATTGAATTATTTTATAAAACTATTGTCATCGATTTCGATGTTGCCTCGCGTACTGTTCTGGAGACTTGCCAAATGAATTGAATTAACAAAACTGTATTTTAATTATCAGAGTGGATGACTATAGTTTATAAATATATAAATACAAATTTATTGGTTGAGACCGCGATGGCACAGGTTTTCATTTCCTCGCTCGGAGTATAGAACACTAGGTTCCCAAGTTCTCCCTGCCCACCCTGCTATATATAGGATACAGCGTGAAGCTATAAAAAAATCATATAGATTAAAGCCATAAGGAATATTTGAAGGAATATAAGTACCTACCCTAGAGGCTTCATGGCGCGGTGGGGCCACATCTCACTGTAAACGTAACTATAGTGGGTTCGATCGCCATATGGGGGCATAAGTATATTTAAAAAAAAACATATCTTAACCGTGCCTTTGGCTACACTAGAGTGTAGATACGAAAAAAGCGTGAACTATTAAAAATATAAGTAAAATTCTAAAATAATATCGCAATTTCTTGTTATTTTGAACATAACATAAATTATGTAAACCAATTGCTAACGTAGATGATATTAAACAAAAACAAAGTAGCCTTATAAAGAACTCTTCCTCGCAGGCAATGAAACTAAACAATGGGTACAGCAATAAGGAATGATGGCCCTATTTTCAACGTGTGCGCCATTCCAATCTCGATACATGTTTTCTAAATCAGGAAATATTGAAAGAATAAGAAAGAAAATCATAAATAAACAAGAGCAGCCATGATACAGGGACACAAGTGTGCGATTATAATCGCGACAGGTTGGTGGTTCGATTCCCACTCAAGTAAATGAAGTATTTAATATTTTTACTTCTTCTCTGTGGCAACGAGGCGAAACATAGCGTTAGTACCTCCAGAATTAGGAGAAGTAGGGAACGGAGGAGCCTTAGTTCTGCACGGAGTGCTAGTGCACTCCGAAACCGAAACCTAAAGGTTTCCAAGTTTCCTCTGCCTAGTCTGATATGTGTGGAATAAAGCGAGAAGCTAAAAAAAATATATGTAACGTCAATTGTGGTGAAGCGAAAACTACGTACCTAGTACTGTTAGAATTTATTCTGTCAAACAATACTTTTACGATTTTGCAAGTATTCATCCAGTTGAGTAGCAACTGGATGAATACTTGCAAAATCCAAAAGTACTTTTTGAACCAATTGACTGACTGGTCTAACAATAAAATTGCTGTATGCTTTAAGCACTTATTAATTCAGATTACTTCTCTGCTGTTTCATATATAAATTTTACTGATATTTTTTACGTCATCATAGTTTTTTATATTTTTACGCTACACATAATTATATACCTATCCCGTTAGCAGTGTAGGCAACCTAGATAGGGAACCTAGATTTAAGCCACTTCATTAAGCACGCACCGCTCAATTTCGAAGATATTTGCATGTTGAGTGGCGGTGCTTAGCCCCGCATTTTGTCTTGTTATCAGATCGTCAAACTAATTCATTTCCTCTATTAGGGTTAGACCGCAAATTTAAAATTAAAACTAAAAAAAAAACACCTACGTAGTCTAATCTCTGTTGAACATCGAATAGTTTCAGTTTACCCAACACTTGTAAAAACGCACTCACAAAGTAGAATGGAGGTTGAGATTGTCCCGTCTAATGTACCAGAAAATAGAATTTTCTTCATGTGTTCACGATAATATTGAGTATTACCTAAATTGCCCCGTGGGATTCAATAACCCGTGTACTTAGCGGTTACCCTTATACTGGCGAAGGGTCGTTATATCCATATATATTACGGAATACATACATATATATAACCTCGTATATCGTATGTAATTTAATTGTGATTAACTGCTTTTGGTTTTACCTTGATATGGTATCTTTTTTTAGTTCACTTCTCTCTTCTTTATATGTAGTGCTTGAACTTTTTGCTGATTTTAGGGATATTGTGACCTATCCTGCAGATAACAGTTTAGGCACAGAAAACCTAGTGTTAAAACACTACCGTCCGATTTCTTTCTTCTTCCTTTCTTTTGCTTTGCGTGTTTAATGATGGAACTCAATGCCGCGCTTGAAAATATTAAATATTTCATACCCCGAATGGGAATCGAACCCTCAACCTTCGCCCACTGCGCTACGACAGCCTTAGAATAAATATTCCTATATAAGTATCACATTCATCAAAAACATTCAACAATTTCTTACTACCAAAATAAATATTATCATAGAAAACAAAATTAAAGCTTTACAACAGTTTCTAAACAAAATAGTATATCAAAATCAACGGTACCGAAAACACACTCATAAATTAAGATTAAATTTGTGGAGAACGACAGGATCTCTAGACAAAGTTATCTGTAACGAGGTTTATACCTTCGGGACTTGGTACAACCCTCAAAATATTGGTATGCAATCTATGATATACAGTATATTGAAAGTGGCATACGATATAGCGTTTGACTTTTGGACCGTAGCAACACGGATAGTGAGAAATTTGTAAAACAAATTTTGTGTTATATTTCTCTGCATTATTCATTGATACTATACAAACTCTTGGGAATTGGATATAGTGGTTTGGATTTCTTGAACTTTGAACTCGAGATATACTATAAATAAAATCAGCTTCAAGCATAGCAAGGTAGCGTTAAAACAGTACTGTTGAATTATTGAATCATTGGGTGTTTAGTCGCGGAATTCAATGCCGTGTGCTATTGAATGAAAGCAGGAAACGGAATGTTTTAACACTCCGAAACACTTGGGTTCTCTATTTGCCTTGCTATGTAAGGAATAAAGCGTGAAACTCAACGAAAGTACATTCAAAATAATAATGATTTGATCAAAATAATATTTTTCTTGAAAATTTTACTTTTTCAGCAATCTCGCTACAAACGACGGCAATTGGTAAATGACCCAAGTTTGAAAAGTTAGAAGGAATTATTTCAAAACTTGGTAGGGTGATGAAGTTCGATCGCTTTTTGCTTTGAAACGGCCGTATTACTTTTTCTTATCTAACTGAATTGAAATAAACAAAAAAGAAAACAATGAAAGTATTTAGAAATATTTGACTTTTTTAATAGGTTACAATTTTGTTATGTCGTTGTTAAAAAGAAGTTTTAATTAATCTTATTAAGATTATTTTGCTAAATAAATGGAGTTTCCCTCACTAATTATTTATTTAAATAGAGTAAATAGAGAGAGGAGTTTCCATCACTAATTATTTATTTATTTAATTATTTATTTAAAAAGATTTGAGTAGCTTTGAAACTAAAACCCTACTTCGTACTGCATCCTAGTATTTGATAAAAGTAAATAGTTTTTTTAAGTATTTTAGCGAGCCTTGTTATACGTTATTTTATGTATATTTTTTCGATTATGAATTTAAAACAGATACGTAAACCGGTTCTGCACTCTATCCAACTACAGAAATAAGCGAAATAACCTACGAGTATGTATATTATTCTTAACTCTTGTATATTATTTTTGCTTCACGCTGTATCCCGCGCGTCATAGGGCATAGCAGAAGGAACTTGGAGTGAAGATACTCCGTTCTCAATAAGACCCTTCCGTTCTCCACTTTCCACCGAGTAGCGTTGAAACCAACACCGCACTTTACCTTCTTTCCAGAGCGTGGGAAACATTAAATATTTAATTTCCTCGAATGGGAATCGAACCCACAACCTGTGCGTTTACAGTCATACGCTAGTGTCCCTTAGACACTACTGGCTTCAATATCTATGTATGTAAATAAAACAGTACAGGACAATGCCGTGTGTTCTTGATGTATGGCATTTGCATCCCACCATTGTTCTGGAAACGAGATCGTGAAATAACGTATTCAAATTCAATGGATCGCGATGAAAGTATCTGAGTGGGTAATATATATTCAAGAGATGTTCAGAGACATGCGGTCCACGAAGTTCCTTGATGAGTGTACCGTCTAGTTTTATAGTTTTACAACAATGTTTGGATGGTCTAGGATCTAAGAAGCCGTAATGGTCCAGGGCCACAAGCGTGTGACTGTTACGCAACGGTTGTGAGTTCAATTCTCACTGGCGGGAATTACTCGTAATTATAAATTATTAAAAAAATAATTTCTTCGCTCAAAAAGCTTGATATTGAGTTTTGTCACTTAAAAAGCAACAGAAAAATCGCCTTCGAAATCCTTTACCTACCCTGATATAAACTGGATAAACCACGAAGCTAAAAAAAGTCTGTATTTAGGACTATCATGGAGCTGTGGAAAATGACTGAATGAAGTCGTGACAATTATGGGTTGGTTTACTTCTTAGAAAGAATTCAAAATATTAAATACTGAAACGAAAATGATTAATACTGGAGTCGAATTCACAACCAGTATATACGTACCCTGCGCAACGCCTGGCCTCATTATAATAATATAATGGCAGAGGTTCCTCTCTCTGGAGCCCTAGCCACCGATGGCTTGGACCCTTGTCCCGCCTTCGGAAGAGTGGTTTTTTATATTTTTAAATGTATTTTTTTATAATAATTTATATTTAAAAATGTAAAATTTATTCACTAATTTAATAAAAGTATTCCTTAATGGCAGATATTATATAGAAAACATAGTACTTGTCACTACCAACGTACACGTTGAGGTCAAATGTCAATTCTAAACATGAAAAGGTCACAAGTACGGTCTTCTTTTATATCAACCTTTTACTCGAAAAACTTAGTAGACTATTCAGTTTCTTCAGGAAACTTTTCAAAGAAATGATCATTTTAATAACTTTTAATTAATTAGTATGTAACAAGACATATAATGAACTATTGTTTACTAATATTTTCATTTCTTCACTATGGCAGTGGCTCCAAGGCAAAGGACCAGCGTTGAGTTTCGCCAATGCCAAAGTGGGGAACGGAGTGTCTGAAAACTAGGTTCCCTCTGCCTATCTTTCTACATGGGGGATACAGCATGAAGCTGTTATTTTTTATTATTAAAATATATATAACAAAAGAAATCTCATATTATATCGCAGTAGGATAATTGTTCATCAGAACATAATATCTTAAGAGTTCTCTTTTGAAACACGTAATCTTTTTGATTCATATTTTCTGTCCATTATTTGAAATCGTCCAACTGTATTTTTATGAACTTTTATTTTATTGGTATCTTTATAAATAAAGTAGGAAGGTTATGCCTTAATGTGAAATCTACAATAATACGAGTTGAGATATTTCACGTTTTTTCGCTCGTAGCAGGCAGGGAACATAGTATTAAAACACTCTGTTCTCCATTTTCTGCCCATTTTTTTTGGCTCTACAAGCAACGCGACGATGAGCTTCACAACTTAATACGCAATGGCTCAAGTATTCGGCGGAAAATAGGAAATGGAAGTGTCTTATTGAGGACGAAGTGTCTTAACACTACCTACGTGACAGTAAAATCTCTAGTTATTTTAAGGAAACGTATATAATCCATCTTATCTTTTTTTTCTTTCGTTAAGAACAATATTTCCACACTAACACCTTCTCATGTCACATATAATTCAATAGAAAAAACTGTAAGCTTCCATTAAATATAAGTATATTTAAAAATTATTCACCTTGCGTTGACTATTATGCAAACCAATGAACTTTCATAAATATAAAACCTTTTCTATGTAACTACAAATTTAATTAAGTTCATACAGCATAATAAAACTGACTTTGAAATATTTTCTCTGCTACTGAACTTGAATAGAAAAGTTTGAAAGACATAATAAATATGCAGACGGCACGTTACTATAAGTAATGAGAGGGCTGAGAAGTTACAGTCAAAGTTTTCTACATTTGCTATAGTATAAATTCTTTATCTACATATTACATTATTTATTCTTGAACCTTCTGGAATTTAGAGAAAAAGGGGAGAACGGAGTGTCTTAATACTAGGTTCCCAGGTTAGCATAACTAATTTGGCAATAGGCATGCCAAATTTCAGCTCTTATGAGGGAGTGTTTTATTTTTTAAATAAATTACATATATGCAATATTTATTTATATGCAATATTTTTTAAAGATATCATTCCCTCAGGTGGGAAATGAACCCGCAACCGTCGCGCTAACACTTTGTGCTACTACGCCACGACGGCCATTTTCATTGAAACATCAGTTTATAATACGTTAAAGAAATAAATACATTTTTTAAGGAAACATAATACAAAGTATATGATTCAATAAAAAAAATACAAATAAGAATACCTTAAGAATAATAGGAAAAGGAAATCCATAGCACCTTGAAAATGATTATCATCCTCTTTATTTCCTAATTAAAATCTCTTTTGTTATGTTGACCTTTAAAGACTGCAACTTGAGCTTTTGTTTAAGTATTGTTTTATTAATTTTATTTTCATTTATTCGTGCCAGCAGATAAAACGAGGCGTTGAGTTCCAGTACTCAACTCTAAATGTTTTAAAAATGTGCGGAAAGTTGGAGAACGAAGTGTTAAAATTATCTCTCTGCCTACTCTGCTAAATGCGGGTAAAAAACAGCGTGAAACTGACATAAAACTTGATTGAATTTACAAAGTAAATGAAAACTTCAAAATTATTTAGTTATAAATAATTCAAGTTGACACTAACAATAGTAAATATTACATTTCATATTACCAAGAAGATTTGGAAGAATATTTAAAAGTCATTTCACATTTAGCCGTCTATCAATCTTCTGTGGCGGTGCTTTATTTACAAAGAGGGAGCTTCAATGATAAATATCCACCGCGTTATTTACTGACTCGACTATTAGGTATGTCGACGTTGATAAATTTTATATTATTTTTTATCGTTTTTTATTCCTATGCTGTCTGTACTTTTTTTGGGTAATTTTTTTGTCTAGTTTTATCTTTACGCTGTATGCGTAGTAGGGTAAGCAAGGGGAATCTGGGAAGCTAGTGTTAATGCACTCCGTTTCCATTAAGGTACTTCTGTTCTCCATTTATTGTCGATTTTAGGAGACATTCAGTCTCTAGCTCGGGTAGAAAATTGAGAACGTAACGTCTTGATATTAGGTTGACTTTGCCTACCGTTTCATAATTACAAATTATTCTTCAATTAATTATCTCCGTTTCTCCATAAAATAGATACGTGTAAAATTGAGTTATTAAATTTTATGCCACTCTAGTCATGATATGAGTTGCGCGAGTCAACACCTAATGTCTCGAATATTCGATATTTGAGACATTTCGTGTTGACTCACGCAACTCATCGCCGCGCTTGCGAGAGGAAAAGAATTATATAAGAATAATATATTCATAAATATAGTCATTAACCCGAGAGGTTATCGAACCCATAACAATCGCGCTTAAACTTATGTTGTAAAGCTTAAGTTTCTATACAAATTCATTCGATTGTCCTAGAAATAGGTCGTCTAGCGTTGTCCTTGGAATGTTAGAATAGCAATAATAGAGCAAAGCCATATATTGTAGCAATAATGGTTTTGTGTTTTTAGAGCTTCTTCACGTTTAAATGTAGATCAATTTATTCTATTTTATTGCTTCTCTACGAAGCCGAGTATTCCGTAGGAAATCCATACATAATAAATTAGGTATTTATTTATAATGGTGGTCGTGGCGCAGCGGCACGTGGTTTCGGATTCGATTCCCACGGCGGAGTGATTTTTTTATATATTTTCATTTTCTCACTCTAGTAGTACGAGTTGCGTTGAGTTTCGCCACTCTACAATTAACGCCTCAAGAATTCTTCGGAAATCTTAAAATTACAATGTTATATAACTTCTTTGTTTTTTTGATCATTACTCCGAAATAAATTATTATAAATTAAAAAATCCAATTTCAATTTAATTTGCTTACTTATGACATTCAATATTTTATCAGCATCCAGCGATGAATAGAGCTCTGTGCTGATCATTTTCTATAGAGATTTAAAGTTTTAATGAAGGCAAATATGATGGACGATTGGACGATTTAAATCAGTTTAAAATGCACATAATATTAAGAAAGTTACTGATAGTTTAAATATCTTGTAAGTTCCATGTGGTATTTTTTTAAAAAAATGGGTAAAAATAAGTTGAGTTGTCAAGGAGAACCTTTGTTAATACACCCCGAGCTCCAATTTTAGCCCTAGTAAGAGATTTAAGGAGCAACGCCGATCTTTGTCTTAAAATATCTTTACCCGAGTGGGAATCGAATCCAGAACGATCACGTATACTGTCAGACGCTGTTCCTCTGTGCCACGATGGGCAGTTTAAATTATAATCAATTAAAATGGAACTATTCTTCACTATATTCAAAGTTAGTCAAATGAGAGAATTTAATGAGCTCAATGTTTTGATGTTTTGCCTTTAAGAAATTGAGATTAATTATTTTTGCGATTTGAAAAAGGCCAAATTTCCTTTTGTTTTTCCGTGCGTCGATTTGCCTTATTTACTTTTTTAATATTTTCTTGGAAATTTCATAATTAATTTTGATCTATGAAGCCATTTCTGATTGGTGTAAAATTAAAAATTATAATTAACGCCATAATTAAAAGACATTTAATTCATCTAATTTAAAATATTTCTTTACAGGTGTGACAAGTCTTCGCGACGTCAAACTCCTGGTCGAACCCACTAACGTCATCAAAGGAGGCACTGCCGCCCTCATCTGCTATAGGGACATGCAAGGTGCTCCTTTATACTCAGTGAAATGGTACCGCGGGAACCACGAGTTCTTTAGATACACACCCCTTGAAGTCCCTGACACTAGAGTGTTTGGTATACCTGGCATTTATGTTGATGTAAGTATTATTATATGAAATTCCTACAAAAATGGTTATAAATCTAGCTTTTGTTTATCTTCACAGTTGTTTCTATAAATTTTATAGTTTTAATAAACCCACTTTTACCCAGTTTTACACGCATATTACGTTCCTAAATTTTCCAGAAAAATTTACAGACATTGTGTGTTGAGAAGCGAAATTTAACGTTACAGACAGAACAAAAAATATTTTATATCCTCGAGCAGAATCAAATCCACAACCGTCGCTTTTACTATTAGACCACCACGAAGGCCTCTTTATTATACTTATTTATATTTAAACTCTAAAGAAACATTAATGAACTCAAGCGTCGATTGCATCCTCTGCTCTTAGACAGCACGTGACGAGGAATATATTTACAGTGCTTGTTCAAAAGAACTGAAATGTTCGAGGTGATTGCTGAAAATAAAAATATGAATTTGAAAGTGTTTACTTTCAATAGGTATATGAAGATGCGGCCAGATAAAGTGCAGGGGCACACAGGTTGTGAGTTCGATTCCCACTCGAGGGAACGAAATATTTAATATTTCCATTTATGCTCTGATAACCTAAATGCGATAAATATAAATGCAACGGTTGAATGACGGCAGAATGAATTATAATTTTATTTCCTCGCTCTGGTAACAAGACAATGCGTGGCGTTGAATTCCGCCATTTAACCTGCATATATCGGAAATTGGCCAAATTTCAATCTTCTTCTCCAAGTTGGTACTATATAATGCATACGTTTAGCCAATTCAATAAAACAGTTTTTTACATCAATTTAGTCTAAAAATATTTAAAAAAACATCCGTTTTTTCGCGTTCCCATAGGAATTTTGAGAAACTTACTCCCTTACATTTCATAATACATTACACACATTTCACACAAAAATTCGATATTCATTATTTCAATATTATTTCGTGTTATCACAAAAAAAAAACACTAATAATAATCGTCTTCAATAATAATAAAGTTATAACTTAATAAAAATATTCAATAAAAAATAAAAAAAATAACTTACATTACATCTTTTTTTATGCTAATGAAAATTTCCATATGCAAATTCTTTGCGATGTAAGAAGCTGGATTCCAATATTGCGTAGACGATCGAATTTCTCCGAACTTACCAACGGAGTGTATTCAATGGTTACTTTGCTTAAATTTCTTGAGAAAAATGAAAATTAGGATTTACTTTTTTCAGCTTTACACTGTATCCCGCATACGGTAGGCCGAGGGAACCTTGTGTTAAGAAAATTAATGTTTCCCATTTTCAGCCGGATTCTGGAGGCATTGCGTGTTGAGTTCTCGACGACACCAGGGCGAAAAACTGAAAATATTAAATATTTAATTTCCTCGAATGGGATCGAACCCACATCCTGTCGCAATACAAAAATGCAGTTTTTATTTACTATAAGAAATACTA
>JAEBDU010013167.1:0-79039 GCA_016802625.1 Heliconius numata
TACGTAGTGGAAGTTCTGAAAAGATGTTCTGAGAGCTCATTGCTTTTCACAAAAAATTAAAGAAACTAACTTTGTATTAAAATTAAATAAATTAATTTTAAATAGTAGTTTAACATCACAGGTTTGAATAAAATCTCATGTATATGTTTTATTTTTTTAAAATGGAAATTTGTTTTATTAGAAGAAATATGTTTTTTCTTTTACTTTCACCCTATATTCTTCATATAGCTGGATATGCAAAGTCCATTTTTGAGACATGGCGTGATGGGTAGCGTAACTTAATGCCGCATTTTGTTTTCATTGAAATCTAAATAATTCATTCCCCCGAGTGAGAATCAAACCTACAACCACCATGATACGATAGTCACACACTGCAGGTTACGAAAATAACTTCTTACAGTGAAATACTAAGTTGTTTCACAAGATTTTAAGCTACGACAAAGGAACTTTAAAGTTACGTGTGTTTCACAAGTGGGGCGTCCCACCCGCATTGAACCCGGGACTTTAAAAATAAAACAACTTTGTTTACCGTTTGCTATTATCGGCGGAGGCTGCCATTGGATTTTATTTTAAGCATTATATACATTTTAGCGATCGGTTTTTGTAGTTTGTTGTTTTTGGAGCTTTACTTTGTTGGAACTATATTTAAAATTGTTAATATTATGTTTTTTTTTATAATTTTACAAGTAGCTCGCAATTTCTTTTGCATGGACCGTGAATTATAAAGTTCCGTTTCTAGAAATTCTTCTTTAATTCTCCTAAATACTCAGAAGTAATGAATTGTCAATTTCTCTCTCTATTTTATTTATGTTCTTTGTTTTCAAGACAAAGAAAATTAAAGAACAACGAACTTAATGACACTATTGTAGATCGTTAATTAATTAGTTTCTACAATACAATCTAGCTACAGTTACTTAGCAATGCGAATGAACGTGAGTTAACGATACAATGTACATTTAAAGTTTTTACACGGTCTATGGACTTTAATGCTGTATTTATATGTTATGAAAAAAAATATGGTTTAATATTTTAAACAATTTAAGACATTTTTATTCCACTGTGAGGGAAAAAATATTTCTGAAAGGATAAAGCAGCATCGGTAGACGACTTTTCCCACAATTTTTTCACGAAAAATATTTTCATCCTGTCTTACTTTAAAATGAAGGTACATACAATGTCTACATTTTTGTATATCAGTCGATTGCTATAACGAAATATAGCGACACGTTCGTAGCTACGAGTATTCGTAGCTGATTTCGTAGCAAGTGCACACGTCACATTCGACTTACGTAGCAATCTAGCAATATATTAACAGCTCTAGCTATAATAGTACCTGCTATAGCTTCAATGTTTTTTTATTTACAAATATATTTTATAATATTTATTGCTCATTTCATATAATATAAAGAATTAATTAATAAGAATTAATTTTCAGCATAGCGATGTTACCCGCACAGAACCGAGGGAACATAGTGCTTAAGCAATCCAATACAATTTCAATACAATCCCATCCAAGAAATATTTTCAATCTGAATATTGTTTATAAATGAAGCATACATATATATCTTGAGTTAAATAACTTTATTTAACACTTAATGGACTCTACGAGTATTCGTAGCTGATTTCGTAGCAAGTGCAATACGTCAGATTCAAGTCACGTAGCAACCTAACAGTAAATTAGTTATTGTGACGAACGCTAGTTTACAACTGGGTGTTATTATAGCTAATATACTTGTATAATATACTTGTAGGATCAAGTGATCCTAGTAATTTAAAATCGCTTTTTTTATAGTAATTTAATTATTTTTTAATCAATTCTACCTTTAGGGTATTTTGTTGTAATTATCCCGAGCGGGATTAAGTCCATAGTCTACACCACCGTCTAGACTTACTGCTGGATTATTTGTGTATGTTAAATTTTAATTAATATTAATACAGAGTTTCAATCAAAGTAACCTTATACATATCTAATTATGAAGCTGAAAAGTAAAATAGGTATATAAATTAATTTTTAACAAAAACAAAAACCGACTTCTAACAACGAACTAAAAAGTGAAAAATAATTATATAAAGATTTTATAATTTTCAAGTCGGTGCCAAGTAAAACAAACAGGCTTAGTAAAGGAAACAATATGTTTTAACACTACGTTTCCAAAATTATTAGACATTTTTGGAAAAAAAAAAACACACATAATCTAAATTTTTTATAACAAAAGTTAAACATACATAAAATGTACCATTTAAAAGATTTTCAAATACACATTATTCATATTTCATTAGCATATTTCTATTCGTACTTCCAGCTGAGCGCGGCCGCAGCCTTCTCCAGTACGTGATGTGAATGACAATTACCTCTAATAACTCGATATTTAAATTTTCTAACTTCAATAGGTTTTGATTTGGTATTGTAACTAAGTTATATTATGTTACTAGCGGCCCGCCCGCGGCTTCGCCTGCGTGAACTACGTTATTATTAATTTCTGTCTCCATGAGTACCTACGTCCTATAAGTGACGACCATGCAAAATTTGATACTCCTAGAATTTGTAGTAACGAAGTTTCATACAAATTTTCAACCCCAAAAACAACCCCTTAGAAGTCGAATACTGCAAATTCCCGTCTTAGCGAGCACCTGCGTCCTATAAATAACTTCTATGCAAAATTTCAGATACCTAGCACTTGTAGATTCTGATATTTCGTGATGAGTGAGTAACCTTTCGATTTTATATATATAGATTTTCTTTCAACAAATTTATTCTAAAATATTCATTGATAAAACTTTCAGTCAAATAAAGAATTAATTGATTGAAAGTTTAATTATCAACGAATATATATTGTGTTTAAAGTGGTTTCCAGGTTCCCTGAAGCTAAAAAAATAAAAGAAAAGAGTAGGGAATGTTCGCAGTGAAAATGAGTTATATAAACAGTTTCATGGAGTCTACTGGTCTGGCGGGCTGCCATTGAGATGCGTAAGACGTTGTGCTCTTTTGTACTTATTTGTCATCTTTCATTCATTCTATTCTTAGAGACCAAATATAATATTATATTATATACGTAGTGTATATATTAGTTTGAAGATTCTATATAAATTATAGAGGTTTGGAATAATACTACAATAATAATAATGTACCAGCTAAATTAAATGTAAGTGCAACAGTGTAAGTTGCAAAAGAAAATATATTTCCACTTCGAAATAGAGTGTCACCACGGTGTTAAGTTTCACCACTCATCACCCAATGCATTAAGAGTTCAGAGGAAAATTTTACGGAAGTATTTTAGTGGAAAACATTGTCTTAACACTAGGTTCCCTCTGCCTACCCTGCCATGTACGAGATACAGCATGAAGCAAGAAAAAAATATTCCATATAAAATAGCAGTTTTGCAAAACAACTAAGCGGCCGGATGCTTCTGCGGTATTTCTCATTTTCTGAGGCATCGCTCAACTGATTGTGTAATTACCGTAGTTTCCTGTCGATTACAAAAGATTCACTACAACTTAACGGAATGGTGTTTTAAAGTTATTTTTAATTGTTTATTTTTCAGATTAACGACAGAACTTAGTGTCAATACACTCCATTCATCATTTCCTACTCGCGTCATTGAACTCTGAGTCACGGATCTCAACGCCGCGCCTAAAGAAGCTTACATACATACGTTATGGTTTTTGTAGCTTACACTCACAGACAGAGCTATGTCGCATAGAACTTTGAAATTTTGTAGGTTCTGTAGGTAGGTTTTGTAGGCATGTATGTTCCTTAAGAAATATTGAGGAACACTAATAGAGGATTTTTCGAAATTCTTACAGGAATGAAAAAAAATAATATAATAAATACAAAAAAATTCAGAATACAAATTTTACTAGTACTGTAGTAACTTGCTGCGTCTGTTTTGTATAATGATGGGAATTGGCCCAATTTCTTAATATCACGTAAAACTAGAAAGAGGTCGTTATCTCTTAAATGTCGAAAATCAAAATGAATATCTTATTTAATATTTTTATAGCTAACGATGCATAAAACCCTTCAAAATCATTTTTATATATACCATTTATCTATAAAGAATTTAAGCCTTAGTTCTAAATATTCTCGAAAAAAATATATAAAATATATAAATATTTTTTGCTTTAAAATTGAGATTTTCCTACAAGTACCGTCATCTTTGTGAAATCCGCTTGTAAATGACAAAAGACATTTACGTTTACGAGTAACATCAAGCCATTGTAGCCTCGAGCCTTAAGTATGTATTTTGTGTTAAAGTTTTTTTTAGAAAAATATACTTTAAAAATAATAACTTGGAATATATGTTTTATTTACAAAACATATGACACTGTCGTAGTTCAAATTTCGCATAGGTCATTGGTTCAAATTTTGCTACGAGAAATGCTACGAGTCTCTCTCTAATGATATGGTTCAATAAGTGAATTGAGAAAAAAAGCAGTGACATTATAATAGCTAACATAATTAAAACTCAACGCTTTAATTATTTATTTTTTTTATTTTCACGCTGCAACCCGCATAAAGCAAAGAAGGCAGAGGTAACCAATTAATATTTTCTTTATTAACACAAAATACTAGTAAACTACACTTCTAGTGACTCAAGTTAGTGAAATTCAAATTTGTAAAATCACCAAGACCAGAGATAAATATATTGGAGACGGATTAAATAACGCTATTATATGGTGTAAATTTTTAATTAATATTTACTTTTAACCTTGTTAAACACTAAAATAACACAGCCATAAATAAAAATATAACCATCGAATGAAATATATAGCATAAATAAAATTTATAGCAAATTCTATAAATACCTGCAACCATTTGATCCTTGTGATATTCTCCTCTGTGACGCTCAAAGCTTTCCGTTCACCCAGCTTGTACGACTCATCGTAGTACATGTACTCTGTGAACGTCAAACCACTAGTGGTGTATTGCTGTGTGAAATATATCGATATTGTACCATTTATGATATCGTGCTGGATAATCCATCGACATTTGATAGGGACGGGAAATGGATTGGGGAAGTTTGGTGTTTGTATTATGCCGACTGGACCCTTCAACCGGCCGCCGCATGTCTGCGGACCCTGGTGTTCTCCGGACTGTGATGAGACGGTTTTTGTGAAGATTGTGATCAGTGTGATGCTGAGTAGCTGGTGTATTGATAGCCTGGAACAATGAAATATATAGTTTATTAGGGTTTTTATTGAGAAATTTGTGTTTTGTTAGAGTTACGTTATCGTCGTAAGTGAACAGTGAAAAATACTTAGCAAAAGCTCAATGAATTCTGTTTTGGATTTTTTTGTAGCATGGTAGGCAGAGAGAACCTAGTGTTACTATACTTCGTTCCTCATTATTCTTCGGATGTGGTATTATGTGTTATCAGATCGAAAAAAATAAAATATTAATAAATAAATTATTCATTCCCCGAGTGGGAATCAAACCCACAATCTTTCGCATTTACAGTCGTACGCTTAGGCCACTTTACCACGACTGGCCTCTATTTTTTTTCATAATTTAAATTTCACGTTTTTTTTGAAAATATAAGCGTGGCTAAAACCAAGCTGAACGTGACGAAAGTAGGTCTGGCCATTCTAATTTACTAACGACACTTGCGTCCTTTGGGACAAAATGCCTGAAAGTGCACACCATATTTGATGCAAAATGTAGCTTTGAAATTCCAAGAGTTTAAAAGACTTCATTAGTCAGTTACATACTGTTTTCTTAACAATTAGAAATACTAGAGTGCCTTACTAAGTTTAATAGTTGTAGGTTCATATTGGAGGCAATTGAATATTAATAAAAAAGGTCAAACGCGAGTTGGACTCTCCTACCGAGTCTTTCTTACGAAAGTTGACAAACTTAAGTTTGCAGACATATGCACTCATTTTGTACGAAATTAAGTACAAAAATAAATTTGTAATTATTTTTTTTTCTATGAAATTTAAATTTTCATTTTTGGAATTTTGTTATTTATTCGTATTGCTAGTTCTTACTTCGTGTCAAAATTCGAAACTGTAAGTGAACGGTAAGTACCCTATAGGTTTTAACTGCGCAGCGGATTTCATACCAAATGCAGTAAAATCGATGTATAAATGCTCGTATCTTTTGATTGCGTTGACTTAGAAGCTTAGGGACTGTGGACTTGAGATCGTAGACTTGAATATTTAATACTAATTCCACCTTGATACCTCGGTGCGATCTAGAGATAAATGGTCTTTACAGACGGACAAATGGAAAACAAAGTGTTCCTATAAGTGTTCTATGTTACCTAAGGAACCCTAAAATCAATTAAAAAAAATAAAAATCATTTGTGCTTTGAAATCTCTTCTCTGGCAACATTTGAATTAAGACCGGACTAATAATTTGAAAATAACAATTCCCCCGAGTGTCATTCGAACCCGCACCCGTCGCCCAACCACTACGCCACAACGATGTATTTACAGTATCAAACAAAATTCTCAAAGGCATCTAAACACTGATTGGAATATTCCAGACATGAATATTTCATAGAACGTAGCTAAACATGAAACTTGTTCCCTTTTTTAACTTCAGCATAGTTAGCTGCGATAGATGATGTCGGTTACCTCCAGTGCCGTACTCAATTTACATTTTTAAACCATCAATATCCTTTGCTTTACGATAGAAACGATAGTAATTGAAATTGTACTCTGATATTTAAATTAGTATAGGTAATGGGGGTATGGGTATTGTAGGTTTGAATCGTTTTGAGGTAAGATTTAAAAAATAACAGCATAACTCTTTTTTTTATATTATATTAGGTAGAGAGAGTCGGCGGTTAAGAAAGTCCACTTTTCACCGAATTTTCAAGACATACTAAATTGTTAAATGAGGCTAGTCGTGGCGTAGGGGCACAAAGTGTGTTTGTAAACGCGACTGGTTGTGGGTTCGATCCTCACTCGAGGAAATGAAATATGTATTTAAATTATTATTTTCATTTCTTCACGTGTCGTTGAGTTCCGCATCTCAAATATGCTGTAAGGAATCCACCGGAAAGTGGTAAACGGAGTGCCTTAAGTTCTCCATTTTCTGCCCAATTTACATGACAAAACTATTTATTCGAGTGGGAATCGAAACCACGACCGTCGCGTTTATTGTCACAAGAGGAAAATCTGTAACAGACGGAATTAAGAAATAATTATTAATATCTTCTCATTTGATAGAGATATTTCCGTTAATACATTGTTTGAGATATAAGAGACATCTATTCGTTTCTGTTTTATTACATTCTATTGTCCACATTGAGATTATTCCGAATTAAATATGTTTATATATAGTTGCTGTGTTGAGTTCAGTTAGCAGCTGGGTGTGGGTTCGATCCTCATTCGAAGAAATGAAATATTAATAGAAAATTTATATTTCCATTTCTTCGCTCTAGTGTGGAAGCAAAGGACGGCGTTGAGTTTCGCCACTCAATACTCAATGCCTCCAGAATTCGGCGAAAAGTGAGCCTACCCAGCTGTGTGTATGAAAGAACGAAATATATACTATTTTTTCCATATCAAATCAATTTTACCTAAAAAAAAATTTTTTTTCACAAAAAAAGATAAAAGATAGATAATAGAACACTAAGAGCAAACAACAAGATTGGCTTCCAATATCCTCAATTAAACCGTACTTTTATAAGCTAGTATAACTTGAAATAAATAACTTACACACTTGTTAATTCATATTGCTCTAAAATATCCGCTTTATATAAAGGCAGTGACGGTACCCAGCCTCAGATCGGATTTAAATTTTATTTCCGAATAAAAATACTGAAAGAGTAGAATACCGTAGGTACCGTATTTTATTTTAAAACGCGGCTATTGATTAAAGCCTTATGCATTATATAAAAAAAACGTGTGGAAATCATCCAATTGATCTATGGCTTATATATAAACAAAATATACGAAATCCTAAAGTGCTGTTTTAATATAATTATGTACATACCTACATGAGGGGCCTCACTTGGGGCCACACCGGGCTTCTGGCGCAGGGGCAGAAGCGTGAGACCGTAAACGCGACAGGTTCAAGTTCAATTACAACTTAGGAAATGGAAGCTTAGGTTAAATAATAAGCTTTAAAAAAATGATATCAGTAATACATGCGATATTACTAAAGCAATAAGTCAGCTTCACGCTGTATCCCGCACACATCAGGGTAGGCAGATGGAACTTATTGTTAAGACATTCCGTTCCCCACTTTCTGCCGAATTCTCGAGGCATTGCGTGTTGAGAGGCAGAACTCAACGCCGCGCTTTACCTCGAAACCAGAACCAACCAATATAATTATAAACGTAAATAAATATTTCACTACCTCGAATGGGGATCGAACCCACAGCCGTCGCCGTGGCGCTGAGCCACTACGGCCTCTACTTAACATTTCTTTTACTTATATATTTTAATTTAACATATTAATCCTTGTATGAACCGTCAACAGAAGCTACATATAATATATACAAGTAATAGCACTTGTGACACATTGACAAATGACGAGACCAACTTGCTAAGGAGATTCGCGTATCTCGTGAATACTCAATCTTCGCTCTCACCCGTCCTTGTTACTTAACGTTCATGTCGATGTATTTATTAATAAAGTTTTAAAGCCGTATTAGTACAGTGGCGTAGCGTCTGACTAGCGTAAACTAGAGAGTTGTGGGTTCGATTTTTATTTGGGGAAGTGAAATATTTGATATTTTTATTTTTTTTTTAATCTGGCAACGGTGTAATGTTCGGCGGTTAGTTCAGCCACTTAATGTCCCGAGAATTCATCGGAAGATAGGGAAGTAAATATGGAGTGTATTAATAATAGGTTCCCAGGTTCTGTTTGTGATCATGTACCACGCTGGCCTCTTTACTCGCCGGTACAGTGACGGTTGTGGGTTCGATTCCTACTATTCCTTGGAGTAATATTTTCAATTGAACGCTCAGGTAACAAGATAAAGCACGTCGTTAAGTTCCGCCTCTAACTAGTCATGCAATTTTAAAAAAATGGCCGATTGTTGAGTTGCAGAGCTAAAATCCACATTTAGGCTTATATAATTTTTTAATAATTATAATTTTAATTATTATATTGTCTAATATAATTTTTTGTTAACATGATCTCTAATAACATTTCAAGGCAATATAGGAAGGCTCAAGCTCCAATATAGCATAGAAATAATTTACATACGAATGCCTTGCAAACAGTGTACGTAAATAATTTGGTTCCCAATAAGAAAATCTAGGGGTTGTTATATAAAGAACCACGTACAATTGGCAATACGGGTGGAATATCAAAGGAAGGTTTGTTATTACTAGTGGAATATCTTACTTACGATCTTTTATGTTGTTAGTAACAGGCACAGGTTGAAATCCACGCATTTTTTTATTTTCTCCGCATATATCAAATTAATTATAGTTAAAAATTAAATAAAATCTCCTTTTCTGGTCAATTCTGGACGATTGAGCATCGAACCCACAACCCGTACTATAAAAATATTAAAAAGATTAACTTAAGTTGTGCTTATGCTGTGTTTATTATGGGGCGTCACTTCCAAAGTTTTCTAATTATCTTTGTTATGTAATTTCAAATTCATCAGTGATTTATTCTTTGTTAACAAATGAAACTTATCTTACGAGAAATAAACAAAACTATTTTAATATTTATTTTATAATATCTTTTCAGAATAATTTTGAAGTTACGGAGCAAACTGAAATACTTTCAAGTGAAATTTCAACCGAGTGTTATAAACATTGTTAATTAGGCATTTTCCAACATACCCAAAAGCACGTTCAATAGTAGAATCTTTGTTTCTTTTCAGTTTCACGCTGTATCGCGCTTATAGTAGTGTGCGCAGAGGGTACACTAGGTAGTGTTAGGACACTCCGTTCCCCATTTTCTGCCGACGTTTCAAGGCATTGCATGAACTCAACGCTGCGTTTTTACTTTGTTACCAGAGCGAAGAAATTAAAATATCTATACTTATAATAAATCTTTAGAAAAGTCGTTTCTGTACATTGAAAATATTTAAAAAAAATAGCCAGGGTGTTAAAGGATAACTAATAATCCATTTCCAGCAATTTTGGAATTTTTGTCTGTTTGTCTATTCATGTGAATGTATACGTATTACGTAAAAAGTGCACAAAAAATTTAAGCAACTTTTATACATAAAAATTATAAGTAACTCAGAGAAGGTTTTAGTTTTTATTTCATTGTAATCGCTTCACTCTATCAAAAGATATAAATATTTAAGTTTTTAAGAAGTTCATATTTGAGATAGTAGAAATAGACACATATAACGCTATGTATTGTCTACAAATGGTAGGTACGACATACGTCTTGATAACGTATAAAACATACTGTTGAATTAAGCATTAATTTCGTCAGGAGGACTTTTAAACATTCTAATACTTTGGTACAACATAAATCCTCGGGCGAAGCCGCGGGCAGGCCGCTTTTTTATAAATAATAATTCATTCTCCAGAATTGAACTCACTACTCTCACGTTTATAGTCACGCTTGTGCCACTCAGCCAGGACCTCTAGAATCTTAGTGGATTATTAAATTAATATTTCTAGACTATACAAGTTCGTGTCTCCTGGGATTGATTCAATTCTAGATACAGACGTGCCTGACTTAAGAGCCGAGGGGACAGTTGGGACGTGGTCATGTACTATTTTGAAACTAGCTCTACACCAGTTATTTAGTGCTCTTTTGGGATAATAATATTATAAGGCACGTTTGCATACACTAAGAAGTTAATGTTTACTATATTATATAAATGAAGTAAAAGATGCAAAATTTTTAACTGATTTTTGAAACAAGTTGGGGGTTCGATTCCCACTGGAAACAATGAAATATTTAATATTGTTATTTCTTCGCTCTGATGTCGTTGTGAAGCGTGACGTCAAGTTCTACTCAACAAGCATTGGGGAGGGATGGGGGAACAGTGTCTTAACACTAGGCTTGTAAAGGAATAACTTTAGTTCTACTTTATAATAATACGAGGTTGCAATATTGATATACAGGGTGGAAGAGGCGGCGCTTCTTTAACTGAAACTGCATAAAGGGGAAAATATTTCAAACCCAGAATTAAAAAAAATAATCAAAGCACCTCAATGGTTTGGACGTAGGATTTTTTTTCATTTCACGATTTTTATCCATACCTGTATTTCGTGTCACGCACACATACGTATGCGACGTTGCCGCTTTGACAGGTAAGTGTGTGCGTGCCTATGTTATACTTTACAAATGGCGTTTTATTTTAAAACGATAATTTTATTATTTATTTTGTTTGAAAAAAAAACTTTTTCATTTTTGAGAATTATTTTTTTTCCGAATTATATTAGGCTTTTATAGAGTAGTTAAAACTGTGGTTTCATTTAAAGTGGCGCTGACAATTCCACCCTGTATACATATAAATATATCTTTACAACAATTTTCTACAAAAAATAGTTTATTTTCTCTAGGAGACAAATTATAAGTTATATAATTAAAATCATTTTTCGGAGACTAACGGTCTTTACTAGGGAAATTAGCACGCGATATTTTTGTCAGTTAAAAGGCGATCCTTCGAAATTATAATTTCGTATACAAATTGCGGAAGAAGCGTAAAGAGCTTATTTATACAAAAATATATTTTATCAATGCTCTTTAAATATCTTTCCAAATCACCAATTAATGAGACATACATAGCGCAAAGGCACAAGTACGGTGGTGGGTGGGTTCGATTTCCACTTGAAAAAAATGAAATATCAATATTCATTCACTCTGGTAAACAGCCAAAGCGCGGCGTTGTGTTCTGCCACTCAAAATGCCATACCTCTAGAATTTGGCTAAAAATGGGAAATGGTGTCTTAAAATTACATTCCCTCTACTTACCCTGCTACGTTCAGGATACAGGGTAAAGCAGGAAAAAAAACCATCAATTTAATTTTAAAATTTAGACAGATTCTAAGCCCTACTGAGGCTTGTCAAGGTCTTGGCACGCGGGAGACCGCACTGTGGTGGAACCACAAATTAATGGCCGCCACATTCTTGCTCGGTAAATTGCCTACGAATTAAAACCACACTAGACGTTCCTTGGGAAGTTGGCACTAGCTGCTTCTGGGTTTTTGGCTGGAAAAGCTAGTTTTGTATAATTTGTTTCTGACATCCGCAACAATATTTATGATACGCAACCTTTTAAGCTTAACTTATAGTAGATATTTTTTTAGCTTGGCGTTAAATTCCGCACATAGCAGAATAGGATATTGTGTGCCTAGACACCAGAGTGAAGAAATGAAAATATTAAATATTTAATTTCCTCGACTGGGAATCCAACCCACAATCGGTCGTGGTGCCACTGTGATTAGCCTGGCTTAAAATCACGAGGGAGTTTCTTTAATAAATATTATTTCACACGAATATATACGTGACTTAATATAGGGTATTCCAGTATATTTTTGTAAAAAATAAATATAAAAATTAACAATTTTACTTTATAAACATACGAGTAATTAAATACCTCCTTCATTTAAAATCATATTAAAAAAAAAACAAATCTTTGGCTTCTATTAATAAAGCGCTCTCAAGATCCATCTCAGACTCGAGAATAGTTTATAAGATGAGTCTCAATGTCATGGAAATGCTCAAAATAAACAAATAGTTTCCACATTCCATCATCATCACAGTTTAGTTTCACCGTACACTAAGCTTACATCCCAAAGGAAGCATGTCACAGGTAAATTAGCATGGAGCCTAATTTCCCCTACTCGTTTAACGAGTGACGTCGCACGTTCGTAATTAAAGGGAAAAACTTACAAACCCGCAATACGTACTGAGACTTGCACGTTCTTTACAAGGACTATTTTTAGTCTGTAACATTTTAACTTTACAAAGTGGGAGAGCTGGTAGAAACTTTTACCTGATTTTCAGGAGGTGATAGAAAATAACATTTACGTGATATAGAAGTAATTGAATAATTATTAAAAAGGTATATTAATATAGGTAATTAAAGTATATATAGATTTTTTAGGATTTTTTACTTATTTATTCCTGGAAAAAATGTATAAGGGATAATCAAATGAATAATGGATAAAAAATTTCATCATTAGACCAGCTGTGTATTTTAATATAGGTAGCATTGTAAGAAACGTAAAAAACAAACGTATTTGTAAATTGTTATTTAAATGAATAAGCTTGTTCAATATTATTTAGTAACAAAACCCAATAAAGTAATTTTAATTTTCATTAATATAATCTTACGTTATAATACACGCAACGCCTTCAGAATTCCGTGGAATATAGAAAACGTAAGCCTTAATGGAATGGAATGTCTTAGCACTAGGTTCCCAGGTTCCCTTTACCTACCTACCACATTTGCTACGCGGGATCCATCCTAAAATAATAATAATGGTCCATATTCATTTAATTATGTCGGACATATGAATGTTATTTACCTAGTTGTAAATCTCTAGCATTTCTGATGTAATTTCATATTGCAATGATGAAATAGAAATGGAATTTGAATTAATATTTAGGTAATGTATGAAGTAAAATTATAATAGTACAAGTTATTTTAAATGTAGTTGAATGTTCATATATGTGAAAGATAGTTCATAGTTAAATTCTTGTTAAATAATATTCAAACTGAAAATCTTTTTCTATTTGTTTGTCTGTACTGTTGAAACAAAAATCGGCTTTAGTTTTCAATAATAAAATCACGAATTAATTGTACGAATATTTAAATAATTTCAATATTTGTTTTTTTATATATTTAACGATGATCTCAATTCAATACATCTCTTCTATATATTTTACAAACAAAACGTACAAAACCCTGGGATTTTTAAATTTCCAGAGCAAAAACACCATTTGGCACCAACCGGAATCACGTATGACCAGTATCTTTCTCCTCTAACTCGAGCTCTATGTAACTTGAGGATAAGGAAGCTGCAATAAAGAATAATTCATGTTTGCACTCGACAGAGAATTCGACACTAAAGTGGTAATAACCAAAGGAAAATCGATAAATGGAATTCGCTAACATGTTAAATTTACTGTAAGGGTGATAATGGTTGAACTAATTTCGTAGGAGGTCTATTTGGCGACAGGATGACCGGTCGCCAGAGTTCGATGAAATATTATCTGATTTTATAAGAATAATGGACGATTTTTATTTAAATTAAAATAGATTTGTATTTGTTAACGCTATAACAGCTTTTTGATTAATTAAAACCAATCCACCGCTGAACGCGTTGAGGAATATATATATTTGTTACTATTCCCTGGTTTTTATAGACAAAGTATAGCAAATTTACACGCAATATCTCTAAATAGGCGGAAAATAGAATGAATTATTCACAATTAAATTCTCTCCGCGTCCTTCTCTTCATACTGTAGCAGTAGCAACCATAGGAAGCCAGTCGTGATGCAGGAGCACAAGCGTGTTATTGTAAATAAAATAGGTGGGTTCGATTCCCGTTTAAAGAAATGAAAAATTGAACATGTCAATGCTTCCAGAATTTGATGGAAAGTCTCCACTTTCAGAGCAGAGTATCTTAACTTCTCTTTAACTTAGACTTCCTCTGCCTACCTTTCTACATACAGGATACATTGTAAAACAAAAATATACGATATATACGAAGCTAAAAAAAATTATAATTTAATGTTACTTTTAAATATAAATCAAATAATAAAGATGTATGTATGCATATTGCAATGCAGTTTCATTTTGCTATATTTTCTTGAACAATACGTGTAACTGGAGCAAATCTAAAAGATAAAATGTAAGAACTAAGCCAGCTATAAATATATCATCCTTGCATTTACATTACATTATTCATGGGTTATATTATTCGTTAAAATTGTAGGGTAGAATTGTAAGCTCAACGGTTGTGGGTTCCATTCCCACTTGAGGCAATGATCTAATATTTTTAGTTCTTCGCTCTAGTGTCGAAGCGCGACGTTCAGTTCTGCCACTCCACACACAACGCTTTCAGAATTCAGCGGAAAGTGAGGAACGGAGTATCTTAACACTAGACTACCTGCCTACTCAGCTACATGAGGGAAACACGTAGCTGAAAAAATGTTGATATTTTTGAGTGAAACTACCATTTAGTTTTTAAAAGATATGAACCACTTTAAAACGTCTCACACATAAATGTATATAAAGTCCACGAAAGAGATAGTACAAATTAGTCCTTATACAGAATTATTAAATTAAACAAAACATTTAGCGACGAAAACTAAATAAATAATACGAAGCAGGGTCCCTGCGGACATTACCAGTGTAAATATTAATTTCACAGTTAACTAGATGAAGATAACGAAGGTACCGACTTTGGTACGTGTAAGCAGTAAAACGATGTACATTTCCTATGTTCTCTGTTCATATTATATTTTCTTTTCACGCTGCATCCCGCACACAGCACCCTGCTACCTAGTGTTAAGACACTTCGTTCCTCATTTATCCCAACGAGGCAAGGGACGGCGTAGAGTTCCACCAGAAAGTAGGAAACCAAAGCATCTTAATGAGAACAGTGTTTTAACGCCAGGTTCCCAAGTCCCCTCTCCTATCCCGCCATGTACGTGATACAGCGTGAACGTAAAAAAGATTAAAAATTAAAAATACAATTGAAAATTCAATTCCACTAACCATTAATTAAGCTATCACAAAAAGAAGTACAATAGAAAAGAGTTCAAAGAAGCTAGCTAGCTCGTTAAAAATGAAAATCAAATGTAATAAAGTTCAGGTTAACTGAACCCGCGGCCACTGTACGGTTAGAGGGTCTCAAACGTCGACGAATGTTGTTTTTTTTTCTCATTACTGAACAATACTAAACCGTTCTAACTAAACGATTTAAAAAATGTCGAGATGCTCGTTGCCTTTGTACGAACTTTCTTTATGCACCTGGTTCTCTTTTCTGTGGTCTTTTATGCACTAACTAACTAGCTATATGCTAATTGAAAAGAACTAAAGTGCTTAACTCCTATTTGTTGAGACAATACAGCTTACTCAATGAATATCAAAATAGATGTGTGATGATGTTAGGTCGTAGGTTCAATTTTTCACTAAGCAAAAAGATTTATAAGATGATTTATATTAAGACATACTATTCCCCACTCTCCCCCATTTTTCAATACATTGCGTGTAGAGAGGCGGAACTCAGCGCTGTACTTTGACCGTACTAAAGAAAATTAAATACGAAAATCTAAAATTTTGAGCAACCCATATACGAATTACGTACATTCTCACATTAAGTTTTACGTTAATATTTAAATTTCCAACGGAACCCGTCTAATGATATGGCAACGAGGCTCCTTACCGCCCTAATTCCTCCAAGAACACTAATTATGTCCTTAAGGCGGTAATAACCCTTGTCAAAGACAGTCGTATGTAGTGAGGGTATTACTTTGTTATCTTGAGACGGAATATTTACTATGGTAATTGTGTTGTATTTCTATTTTCTCTATGTAAATACGAGTCTACTGGTAAAACTAGGTTTCAACTGTGGTTTTGCTTATGTAGAAATGAAAAAGTATTAAACATTTATTTTACGTTTTATTTTGTATATATCTTTTTTTGATTGTTATTTAATTTCTATTTTAAGATAAAATGTTAATAAACTTCTTTGATTTTTTTGGATGAAAATAGCTGAGTCCTGAGTCACATATCGCAGAGAAAAACGTGCCTTTGTCGAGTCCAGTCTCCAGTATTAAGTAAATAGTATAGATATGTATATAATATTAATCTTAATCAGCTTCACGCTGTATCCCGCACACAACAAGGTAGGCAGAGGGAACACAGTGTTAAGACACTCCGTTCCCCACTTTCTGCCGAATTATAGAGGCATTGCGTGTTAACACTAGAAGTGCCGAAGATTGAGATCCCCCTAGAACCGCCGTCGTGACAAATTTGTCCCATTCTACTTATTATGTTGATTGTTGGTATAATACAAAAAAAATATTATTAAAATAAATCGTAAAGTATGTAGACCATCTTTAATAATCAATTCTTATTATTTAACAAACATAAAAGTACCAAAAAACAAAACACAAAGAAAGAATCAAATATTTCAAATACGTTCTAAGGTCGTGACAACTAACTGAATAACTCTTACAAAATTATAAGTTATTGAAATTAGTTAATATTATTATTAGGCCAAGTAATGCATTAATATATTCTTCATCAGTGATACATCACAGATGATGATGATGATGATGAACATTGCGTGGTAATGCCTCCAGAATTTGGCGGAAAATGCCAGCGGAGTGCATAGCACTAGGTTCCCAGGTTCCCTCTACCTACCCTACAATTGTCCACATTTGGTATCGAGTGTTTTTTCTGAAATTCAAGCCTAGCTTAGTCATCCTTTCATCTGATACCTCACTTGAACTAGCGGCAAAATTTAGTATTGACACCAATTTTACTCTACTTTTCAGGCTATTATTTTTTAAGATTTATACATAAATGTATAGTTTTCAGATTTTTTCCTGTACTTGTACTACATGTAGATGCTAGCTGCCAAATTTCATAATTCTAAGTTCACTAAAAGTACCTTATTAATTTGATTCCCTTTATAGTGTCGAAATACACGTTTTTTACTATGTAAATGGTCATATCTTTTTTTAAGGGCGCTTTTTCAGGAAATTAAGGGACTGTAGATCGTCATATAGTTGATATTCATATACTCATATGAATATCAACTCGATTTCTCCAAGCATTCCTGAAATAAAGGCACAGACAGACGGATGGACAAAAAAATGGTCTTATAAGGGTTTTTTTTTTCCTTAAAAGCTACAAAACCCTAAAAACTTAGGCATTGACTGCTAAACTTACTATTCAATTTTTTTCCGCCCCCGCATCGCCCTTTCACCTCCACCTCGTCCCCAAGGCATGCAAATATGTCAAATTATACCCTCAAATAACAAAATAATAATGGCGGGACAAAAATGACCCAGCGGCAGTTCTAGGTAAATCTATTTTTTTTTCAAAAAGTATGACTGCTATAAAATTATTTATATCTTTAATTAAATAAAGGTGTAAAATTGGTAATAGTAAAAAAATTTCATCCACATAAATTAACAAATAAAAAAGTTATATACAATCAAACTTGCGTTTGGGTCAAAAATGGGACGGGGGCGCTTCTAGTGTTAAGTGGCAGAACTTAATGTCACGCTTTGCCTCGACACCAGATCGAAGAAATGGAAATATAAACGTAAATAAATATTTCACTTCCTCGAGTGGGGATTGAACCCACAACCACTGCGTTACAGTCACTCCCTTGTACCGCTGCGCCACGACGACCTCTCTATGTAATATTAAGTAAGTTATACAGAAATCGAAAATAATTCCGTAAGTCTATTGTCTTATTATTGCTAGTACTAAATAATATTAATTACACTAACGAATACGAAGATATTATTTTAAAAATGTTTAATTATAAATATTACAAATTTTAAAATTAATCTAGATATTTCATGTAATTTTCGGTTTCCATCGCGTATATCTGTCGAGTGGCTATCGAACGTGCTCTCACCATCTTGACCGAGATCCATTTTAATACCGAATTTTTAATTTATTGGATAGTATAATGAGATAATTTAATTTATTGATGGGACATCGTATTTTTTATTATAACTGGGTAGCTTCCAAAATACTGCTATTAGTAGAAGAAAAAAATATAATTAACATATGAGGCCAGTCGTAGCTAGCATGTGCATGTGAATGCGACGGTTGTGGATTCGCTTCTTACTCAGGAGAGCAAGGCGTTGAGTTCTGCTACTCAACACGCAATGTCTCAAAAATTCGGTGGAAGTTGAGGAACAGAAGTATTTTAGTGGGAAACGGCACAAAGTTAAAAAATGTAGATTTTTTTTGAGTTGCGATTCGTCTTACAAATTTTATTTTTAATAATTTCCAACTCATTTATTTCGACAATCCCATTTTTTTACAATCTCAAAATAAGCAATTTTGAAGTGAGCACAGTGTTTTAGCACTTAATTTTCTCTGGAAAATAAATATTCCTTAAGAAATACTTTTGATAACAAAATAAAACGATCATATATATTACTATAATATATCATAATATAAAATATTGCTATAGCAACACTATGTTTAAATGATTAAACTGATTGCTGACGTAAATTACAGAGGAAATTTGATCTCGTCTCCTCTCCCAGGAATACCTCTACAATGGATCACTTCGCTCTCCCAAAGGCATTACACCTGGATTTATGTGTTGCGAAAATTTGTACTGAATGTTAAACAGTATATTTACTTTAAAAGTCTGAGAGGGTGGGTTTGTTTTTATTTGAAGATAATAATTATTATATAACAACATGAAAAAGTATATAATAAAATTGGATTTTTTTTAACAGTTAAATATTTCATTTACTAGTATGTATTTTGTAAGCGAAAAAAAGAAACGATAGTATTTTCATTTAATTAATTTCGTTACATATACCTACGCGTTAAATTGTTTTATCAATTTCATGCTTTTTTTACTCTTCATCGTTTTTAGGGTTCCGTACCTGTAAAAGTAATAACAGAATATTATATATATAGGATCACTTTGTTGTCCGTCTGTAAATAACATTTATCTTGAGACCGCGAGGAGGAAGAAAAACTGTTTATAGACTTTAATCTTATCTACTCTAATTAGAAATCAGAAATTGGAAACACGTCACGTCGTTGTCACATATGTATTGTATATAGTTCAGCTTCACGCTGTATCCCGCATGCAGCAGGGTAGGCAGAGGGAACCTAGTGTTAAGACACTACGTTCCCCACGTTTTGTCGAATTCTGGATGCATTGTGTGTTGAGTAGCAGAACTAACACCGCGCTTTGCCTAGACACCAGAGCGAAGAAATGAAAATTTAAACGTAAATAAATATTTCACTTCCTCAAGTGGGAATCGAACCCACAACCGTCACATTACAGTCACACCCTTGTGCTTCAATATGTATGTATATACCTACTCTTACTAATTATTAGTTAAACCAATTGTTGGCTCTTAGACTATCACGTTCCCCTAAATTACGTACATTTGATCCCTAGGCACCTCACTAGGGACCCCTACACAGTATACACCACTACTGGAGCAATCTTGACGCGTGAATGAGCCCAGATTATTTTGTTATACGAATTTTCTGGAAGCTTATTTACATATACAATGAGGTATTGCTTTGAAATATATGTTCTTGTTTACTGAGCTCATACATTAAGGATGTAGTGATAAATTATTCTGTTTTTTTCTGATGCTAACAAGGTTTTGTATATTAAATACAAACCAATTTCTGATGATGACATGATTTTATTGACAGTCAAGAAATTATTTAATAAATAGAGGCATCATAGCGCAGTGCGACTGGAATCGCTACGGCTGTGGGTTTGATTCCCATTCGGGGGATTGAAATATTTAATATTTTCATTTCTTCGCACTGTTGACGAGGCAATGACAAGGCGAGAAAATGTCTCAAGAATTCGTCAGAATTGTGGCTAATGAAATTGTCTAAATGGGAACGGTGGTAAGTATATAACAATGAGGCCAGTTGTGGTGCAGTGGTACAAAGTATGACTGTAAACACGACAGGTTCTACGTTCGATTCCCACTTGAGGAAAATAAAGATTTCATATTTATATTTTCTTCGATCTGGTGTCGAGGCAGTATTCAGCAAAAAAGGGGTACGAATTGTTTGAACACTAGGTTCCCTCTACGGTACAGTCTACCCTGCTATGTGCGGGATACATCGTGACGAAAAAAACAAAACAAATATGACATTCAATTTTATTCGTTTACTTAAATTATAACAAATCCACAAACATTTCTTAAATATACAGTAAAATTATAGCTCAAGACGATTTCGTATAATGAGAGAAGATTTCTACTAAAATATAATACGTTAAGTAAATTTGTGCCGGTCGTTAGAAAACAAGAAAACCTTCTGCGAAATGAAAATACTGAATTATAATTAGAATTATAACAGGCTTATTAAGTTGAGGCTAGACTGTAAGCGCGACAGGTTGTAGATTCGATTCTCAAATGAGGAATGAAATTAAATATTTAAAATTTTCATTTTCATTTCCATGCAAATTTTGCAAATATACTCAATGCCTCGAAAAATTCGTTGAAAAGTGGGGAGCGGAGTGTCTTAACACTAGGTTACCTCTTCTTACCCTGCTGTATGCGGGATACAGCGTGAAGCTGATGAAAATTAATATAATAATAATAAGTTATATTAGTTAGTATTTACGATATTTAACATAATATGTGAGAAAAGCATAATATGTCCTCTAAAGTCCTGAGATTTCACTTCGTTGGCAAAAATCAATTTTGTGCAAACTACAGTGTCATCATATATTCACAATGCTTCTTGTGCCTCTTGTAGTGCACTTGACATATTTCATTATAGATTTAAGATGTTTCAGTATATTTGTGAATCTAGAATTCTAGACCGAGCATAGTCTAGTTTCCTATAACATACCACCTATACAAATATAATAAGAGGAAAGGTTTGTTTGTTTAAACAAAAAAATATATATGAAAGCTACATTCCTCAAGAGTGCTATAGGCTATATATTATAATACTAGTGGACCCGAACGCGGCTACGCCCGCTTGAACTATACGAATATTTATTAAATATATTTATGAAATTATTTTCAGTTTTCAATAGAGAGATGCGTGAAGCAAGCTCATTTTGGGTGACGTTTTCTAACAACAAACTTTGCAAATCGTTGCTTAGCAACGGTCGCATAGCGACGGTTGTTATTAACATGGCGGAATAAATTACATGTCAAATTAATAAGTATCTTAATATATTGGTATATATCGAAAATATTACAAATATGAGGAAAAAAAGTTATGTTCATCCCGAGACCCTCAAGTACCTCTATATGAGTAATTTACCACAATTAAATTAGCGGTTTGGCCCTGATTGCGTAAAAGACAGACAGACAGACAGAGTTACTTTCAAATTTATAATATAGGTATGGAATAACAATGATTATGAACCCCATTAAATTATTATAACCTTGTTTTGTGCTGCAAAAATAGTTGTGAAAAGTTTCTTTTTATTTATTTTGCAACAAATTTAGGAGATATGGTGGGGCCGACAAAATATATATATACCTAATTACTTAACATACCTACATTTCCAAACATTTCCCGAAAAAAATATATGTGAGAAACATAAAAATATATTATACAAGCTAATATGATAACTCATTTCTCATTTATAAACAATTTCTCCACCACTAATAAATTCTACGAGGATAACCCTAAGGGCATGACATTCACGGAGTAATACGAACAAACCAAAGAAAACAAAGGCTTGTATTAAAATAAACGGCAACGGAATGGAATAGGACGGAAAAATATTTTTGCTCCAGCAATAACGCTAACACTCGACTTAGCAGGATTACTCCTTGTCAGGATAAACAATTTAATTAAAAAAGCACCTAGCCGCCATAATTACGGGTTTTGAGTGTTTCAGTAATATTTAGAAATACCCTAATAATGCTTAAAACCCTTCCGTAAAATGTGGTTTTCGCAGACAATTGTACAAAAAATAATAATTTTTCAGTTTTTAGTAATTCAGTAGTAAGATAATTGTAATAAGATAATTCGTATATATATATTAATTCCATTTCAGCGAAATTTCTTCTAATATGGTTCGTCATATTTTAATTAAAATCTGTTTTCGTTCCTTAGTGGAATTTGGACTGTCACTGAGGGAACCACGAAATTATTTACCCGAATGGAGATTGAACCCCATACCATACGTCGCTTGTACAACTGCGCCACGAAGGCTCAAACATTTTCATAAAAATTAATAATAATAAACGGAGTAAATATCGCGTTATTTCAACGGAAAATTTCTAAGGTATTTATGTTCGTTAAATGAAGCGGAACGTTAGAGCAGGCCTCGTGGGAACCAAGGTTTAGACTTCAAGTTCTATATGTTGGAAGTAATTTAGAATTTATTTTCTATTAATGTGCGTGTGTTTAAAATTATTTTATAATTTAAAAAAATGTTTTGGTGAAAATTGTTTTGAATTTTCGACTACGAAATAGAAACATAAGCTAATTTTAATTAGAATTTCTGTAACTATTTACAAAACTGAAAATGTTAATTGCTTTCATACAATAATATTTATTTAAAACAGCGCAGTGATGTTTCTTTACACGAGATGAGTGCGAGCCCAATTTCCTTTATTTTTTGCATCATACTGGGTCTCGCACACAGAAGGTTAGACAGAGGAAACCTAGAGTTAAGACACTGAGTTATTAAATTTTGAATTTCCTTTAGAGGGCATCGAACCAAGAGAAGCTCCAAAGGTCACGAAGTAAGCGCAGATAAACTTGCAGTCTCTTGATAGTAATTCTATATAATTAAATCGCTTATTAGCTCAAAATATTTTTTTCTACAGTAATAATTTCTAATCTTAGGACGTGAATAATAACCTGTTGTCATAGTAAACAGTTTAATTATTATAATGAAATGCCTCAGCTCCCTAATTACTTTGAGGGAGGAATTGGCTTACTGCTCTCCTAGAAAATCTTAAAATTGTTTTTTTTTCTTAAGAAATGTAATAAGTTGAATAGCTTGGATCATTTATCTAATTTGGGCATGAAATAAGTATTTCCAAATAATTTTCAGCACTAAATATGTAATATTAGAACCGGGTGGATAATCCGAGACACCAGACACCTTAATATTAAGTTCTGCCACTCTACACGCAATGCCTCTAGAATTTGGCAGAGTGGGGAACGGAGTGTCTTAACACTAGGTTCCCTCTGCCTATCCTGCTGTGTGCGGGATACAGCGTGAAGCTGATCCGTTTGTATTAAAATTTATATCAAATTTAATACCTTTTGCATTTTTATCAACTCCAAGTGTAATTTGAAGTAATTTCCTAGTAACAAACTCAGTTTGTCGCTCAACTTTCTTAAGTTATAATCTTTTAAGGCAGTCGCCGGCAGCACGAATCAATCATGGTGAGACGAACGAGTTGTCGTAACTTACTTTATAGAGTTCCTAAAGCAATATAATACCACTAAAGAAATTAACCGAGAAGCTTTTTCTATATAGACTCTTTCTTTTCTATAGGATAAAAAAATAAATTGCGATAAATTACGTTAAGAAAGTTTCACTCACTTGTATACATACAAGAGGGATAGAGGGAAAATGTTAAATATTTCATTTCGTCGAGTAGGAATCGAACTCACAACCTGTTACATTTACAGTCGCACGCTTGTGCCCCTGGACCACGACTGGCCTCCTGGCCTTTCTTATAACTTGAAGAAAGGAGAATAGAATGTCCACACACTTCTCTAAATAAAGCTATAAACAGAAAAACAAAAGAAAACAATGAAATTCGAAATCAGTACTGTCATTTCGACGAAAAGATTCCAAGTGCTATGTCACGTAGGTGTTCTTTTGAATATACTTTATAACTAAATCTCCTCTAACTCTCTGAAGATGAACTAAAATACTAACCTGAGAATAAAGAATTTAAATTTCATACAGCGCATATTTCTACTGTTTTCAATAGAGAGACATTCTTTAAAAGAAATTTCCATTCGAAACAAATTGCTAGGATTTCTTCTTTTAGCTTGCTTAAATGCAAAGAAACAGAAATAATAAAATAATATATTATATAGAATCTGACGTTTTGTTGTCCAGAAAGCTTCTTAAAAATTAAATACTTTTTCCATACCTTTATATGTGCAAAAATATAAATCTATGTCTTCATTGTTGATTTGACCTCATATCCTAGGAAAAGGCTATCCCACTAGGAATAACGGCTTATGAACAGACGGATAATAAGATGAGGGTTCCCCACTTACCTTTTGTAGTACGGAACCTTATAAAATAGGCTAAAAAGTCAAATGAAGTAAACAATTCACATTAATTGAAACGCCAAACTTGTTTTAAATATTTACCAAGTTCCACCAATTTTCATGTAATACGTATATAATTGTCTAGGAGTTTGACTGTATTTTTATTGTTAACTAACAATAATATTACATATTTGCTTTTTTTATAGTTTCACGGTGTATCCCGCACAAAGCAGAGAAGTCGAGGAAAGCTGGTGTTAAAACACTCTGTCAATTTTCCGCCGAATTCTGAAGGCAATGCGAGTTGAGTGGCGGCACTCATCGCCGCACTTAGCTTAGCACGAGCTATGCTTAGTGGAATAAAAACAGAAAAATAAAAAAAAAGACCATTTGGTTTCTTTTAAAAAAATATATAATATAAAGAAATAAAGCCTTACTTAAAAATATATTTCCTTTTTTACTTTGCAAAAGAACAGAAACTCGTCCAACTGTCTCTCCGCTATTTTGACGTGAATACTCTAATATTTATATGGTATTGAATTTTATATATCTGAAAACCTGGAACTTTGGTGGGAGTATCGATAGAAATTTGTTTTCCCAATGCATTTGGACTCCGAAACTAAAACTCTAAGAGTCTAATATAATATTTTTTAAATGAATTGCTTTAAATCAATATAATATATATTTAACCAATAACAATTATCGCATAATACTATTATTAGTTTTAAAGAATTCACATACTTTTCAATTTCACACTGTATCCTGCACAGCAACCCAGGCAGGGAACCTAGTGTTGAGACACTCCGTTCTCCATTCACAAGGAGATAGAGTACTATTATAATATAATCATTACACAAATTTATTGTAAATCATAATCAAACCTACAATGCATAGCAATTCGAGTCCAGCCAATCCAGTTAAGTAATAACTCCAGTTAGATTCCAACTATACTATTTCTCTGATTTGATCATAAATTTTAAACAATTTAAAATAACCATTTGAAATACACAACAAACAGTACGTGACGGTACTTCCCCAGCTCCCATAACCCTGGACGTGAATAATGAACCGCATATTCGCGTGTATGTAAAATGCTAGCGGTT
Source organism: Heliconius numata (assembly GCA_016802625.1). Classification (NCBI taxonomy): domain Eukaryota; kingdom Metazoa; phylum Arthropoda; class Insecta; order Lepidoptera; family Nymphalidae; genus Heliconius; species Heliconius numata. Next base: position 25,907 of record JAEBDU010013167.1, read on the forward strand.
CCAGGCTTTATATTTAAAAATATATGGGAGAAATTTTGTATATGATTCCTTCGTAGAGCAGTAGTATAGCGTTTGACTGTAAGCCCGACGCGATACAGGTTCTATTCCCATTCGTGAGAATGAATTACTTAATATTTCCATTTCTTGGCTCTCGCGTCAACTCTATGGTGAGTTCTGGTACTCAATACGCAATGTCCCGTAAATTTGGCGTAAGGGTGGCAACGGAGTGTCTTAACACTAGGTTCCTTCTACCCAGGGCTTTCAAATGGGATAAAATTGTACATATAATTTCGTGGGAATAAAACAAGTACCTCGTAATAAAGCTATGGTTCACAAATGTGCGAGGAAGCTCGTTGCGTCACATCCGTAAAATGCTGCGTCAGGCTCGTTCAGCTCGTTCAGAGAGTTATATTCTGAATTTCAACACAAAATAATTTGCTGACAGACCGACAGTCTCTGTTAGATTGTCAAATGTTTTATTATTTAAATTTCTATCATCAAAAATATGCTATATGTGTAGAAAATTTTGTAGGAGTAACAAAATACCGCGTGCGCTAAAGATGGAGGCTTTTTAAATTTCCTATATTTTTCAGGTGTGGGGTCTCGTTTCGTGTATCAGTTACTTTAATGGAACAGGCCAATATTTTAATAAAAACGTTTTTTTTTGTATTAAGAAATGTCTCGGTGAAAATATTAGTCGTTGGGTTACGAAATTTAAAGCTGTTCCGAGACTGAAGGAGAATTTTTTTTAAGATTAAAGATTCCAGTTATCATATACCTAATGTAAGTGAGACCACGGTCGTAGTGGTAGAAGCATGCGCCTGTAAACATGACTGGTTGTGAGTTCGATTCCCATTTGAGGAAATTAAATATTTAATATTTACGTTTTCTTGCTCGGCTAACGAAGAAGACGACAGCGTTGAGTTCCGCTCAACACGTGATGTTTCCAGAATTCAGTAGAAATTGGGGAACAGAGGTATCTTAAAAGTATCTGAGTTCATAATTTAATACGCAACGAAAAAATTAAACACGTCAACTTAAGGCCCTAATTCAGCCTATTCGTTGCTTAAAAAAATATTTTTATTCTACTATACGGCACTAAAGCATAAAGCGGAATAGAAAAATCTGAATGGGAATCGAATCCACAAACATCGTGTATAGCGATTTAAGCTTCATATCTTTTCATTTGTCATATATCGCTACTACCCTTTCTTAATATCTAGAAAACAGTATATTAATAAAGAAAATATTGTAACAAATTCAATCAAATGCTAATATTTTCAAGGATATTACGCGGATCAAGTTTTCCTGTCAATTTTGGTAAAGCGATTCCTGTTGACTTCAAGCGGATGTAAATATTGAGATGCGTGAACTTTTTTATTTCGCAAAGGAAATCGAATGAGTTCTAGAGAAAAAATCAAATCCCGATAAAGATTGTGTTTATGTAAAAACGTTGTAAGGATCAAAGAGAATTTTTCAACCATTTATATGATAGAAACAATATTTTTCTTTTCATGTTTCTCACTCTAGCAGCAAGGTAGGCAGAGAGAAGCCAGTGTTACAACACTCCGTTCTCCACGTCCTAATATATTTTAGATATATTACGTGTTTAGTGGCCGAAGTCTACACCGCGGCGACCTCGTAAAATATTTAGAAAATATAATTAAATATTAATGAATGATAATCGTGTCTTTTAATTTTATACCCGTAATAAGTGGTCTATATAAAAATACTTTAATTCAATTTACTGTAAATGTAAAAATCTGAAAAGAAGGTTCCGTTACTGCTGTTTTAATCTTTAGATGTACGGATCTCTAAAAAGGTGAAGCTGCTACCAGTTAAACAAGTACATAAAGATATGATAGTCAAGAAGTACCTGACCCAGTCCCAAATGTCGATGGCAAACGTCTCCGGCACGTATCACTTCACTCGACGCGCTCGTAACATCAATTTTCGATTTCTTTCGAAGAATCAAATAAAAATCTATTGGCAGTGAAAGCATTCACTCTCTATAGATTACCTGCGCGTAATGGATTTTTAATACGTTTTCTTTAGCGCTGTAATAAGATAAGAAATGAAATAGTGTTACAGTAAATTCATATATAAAATATTGGGAAAATTATTTTTATACGTTTTTATATTTTATTTATTTTTCTAATAAAATAATATCACTTGAGTTCAATACATTCGTGTAGTGTTCTCTATTCTTTTAATTTCATTAAAAACGTCAAATAAAATCAAAACGAAAGCTTTTTGGACGCCGTTAGTGTGTAGAAGTGGTATATCAATATATATTTTTAATTTGCAGAGTGCGGTACAATGTTTTTAGACTTAATTTTCGTTCAAATCTTTACTTGTTTTGACCTCCTTAGCATTTAGGTTCCGCCATAATTTACCCAGAGGGTAAATAGTCTAGAGTATTAGAATTTGAATACGTGTGATCTTTTGTAGCTTCACATGTTAACCCGGAACCATAGGGTAACCTGGAACCTAATGTTAAGATACCCTATTCCTACAAACACGCTTCTGCTGCCCACTTTTTGCCACATTGATGAATGAATGATTTCACTATATCAATATATGTATATGCTAAATTCCTGTAAAGTTTAGTCTAAATCCGTTCATTAGTTTTTGCGTGAAAGTGAAACTAATTTCCTCAAAAACTATCATAATAATAATATTTATAATATTAGTAAGTATAAGTACTAGTACTATTTAAGTACCATTATACAGTCTAGCTCTCTCCTTTCTATGAAAATTGTATTACAAGAAAGCACAGGCCAGAAACCATTTACCGTTATCGAAGTGCTCCTTTAATTATTCAAGTACGTAACGAGGACGATACAATTATTGAACGCCACTTTCAATTCTAACTTAGTAACAGTTATTGCTTATTTCTAGTGGAAATATTGGAGAACATTCAGCTTTACGCTGTATCCCGCACGCAGCAGGGTAGGCAGAGGGAACACAGTGTTAAGGCACTCCGTTCCCCACTTTCTACCGAATTCTGGAGGTATTGCGTGTTAAGTGGCAGAACTCGACGCCGCGCTTTGCCTCGACACCATAGCGAAGAAATGGAAATATAAACGTAAATAAATATTTCACTTCCTCGAGTAGGGATCGAACCCACAACCGTCGCGTTACAGTCACACCCTTGTGCCGTTACGCCACGACGGCCTCTGATAATAGCCTGATGGAGAATATTCATTTAGGAGTTCTAAGACTCTAATTCGCGGTTATAAAAAATTGTGATAATAACAATTTTTTTATAGCTTCCAGTTAAATTCAGCATCATGTTCTATCACTATTTTTTTCTAAAATTCCATAAAAAAAAAAAAACTTACATAAAATATAATGTTTAGCATTGAAAAATTCATATTAAAAGCCCTTTTAAGGATAGAAAGGCATTTAATATCAATTTTTCAATTTGTCATTTGCTCTCGAATAGGGGAAAGTAATAAACATAGCATGACGCAGGAAAACGAGAAGCGAATAAGATATAGGTAAAGACTATTTATCTTTTACCCAACTCGACAAACACTACCAATTAATAAATGTATATTTGTATTGCTAAGTTTAAAAAGTACTTATATACTAAGTATATAGATTCAAGACCAGTTATATTTGGGCAAATAAATAGGTAACATACAAATTTAATTTATAAGTCAATAACACTTACATACGCACATACATATAAAGGTCAATTTATTGAATGAGAGGAAACTTTCCGATTTCCTTTGCTTAGAATAAATCTTAAATAAGGGTAAGGCTAAATGCTCGTACTCGTATAGTTCTAGCTGAATCACCGAAGTGGAGCAAACTTTTTTTATTAATACAGCATTTCTTGTAACCAAACAACGAATTTCTATAGTTCTCGTGGTGTGAAAGAGCTTTTTTGTTATCTTCGGAACCTGGACGGAACCTGGAAGCCTAATGTTAAGACACTCCGTTCCCCACTTTCTACCAATTTCTGGAGGTATTGTGTATTGAGTGGAGGGCTGAACGTCGGTACGGCGGAACTCAACGCCTCTGCCTACTCTGTGTGCGGGATACTGCGTGAAACTGTTTTTTAATCTCTATTTTAGTATGAAACATTTTCCTACTGGTATTATACAGTTACATTCAAGTATTTGATTGCGCCCGCTGACAGGTCCCGTAGTGTGCTATACAGCAAAGAGAACCATTTATCAAACTGAGAACAACAAATTACCAACATATGTACTAAAATATAGGAACTACGCGAAAGCTTAATACTTTAAACCTTTTATATATTTTAGAAAATTCTAGAGCTATCGAAAATTTTTCATTCAAGCTTTCGAAAATGTATTAATTCAAATTAGTGCTAAGATACATCGTTCCTTACTTTCCATCCAATTTTCGAAACATTGTGAATTGAGTATCGGAATTTAAAGCCAGAATAGCAGTAAGTCATTGCTCTATCATGGAAATCGAGCCCTAGATCACATAAACTGATAGCTTATATGAAAAATAATATAATATATTTAATAATCCAACACCTATATACACTCTAGTATACATTTCAAAGACAATTCCTGAAGACCTGATGAAGTAAACAAACCAACATTTCCTCATGATTATGAGGAATCACACTTTAACTGCCTACACTCTACCATGTACGAGCAGAGATAGCGCGGCGTGCGCCTCGTTACGTACCTACTGAGATGCGGGTGTGACAATGTCGACCATTTGTCTTTCTTAAGTGATATCAACTTAATTCAAGGATATGATTTTGAAGGAAGTTGTTTACTTTTCACTTAACTTAGCTTCACGCTGTATCTCTAGCGGGATAGTCAGAGAGAACGGAGGGCCAAATGGTACGGTCTCTGCATACCTCTTTCGCCTCGTCCACTGTTATTAAATTTCTTTATACCCATCCAAGTTTACTTATAGGTTTTAAATAACTTGAAGTAAGCTATGCCATCCTACTAATATTATAAAAGCGAAATTGTGTGAGTATAGATGTTTGTTTCACCTTAACACAAAAAATGCTGAACCGATTTAGATGAAACTTTACTATAATATAGCTTATATATCGTTAAAGCACATAGGCCATAGTTTATATAAAGATTTTGTATATATTTTCTTTAATTTAATAATAAATGTACGCGGGCGAAGCCGCTGTTGCTATTTGCTGTTGTGTGTTTGTTTAGTTAGTTATAAGGCTTAGTTGTTATTCATTTAGCTGGTTGATATTAATGATTCTAATAATCTAACTCGAAGTTGTTATCGAGGTTGCCGTGAGAATTAGTATTTGTCTAATTCACGTCGCTATGTGTGTGCGCCATTAGAACTATAGCTTAGAACTAAGCCACCTATAACGTTATAGAATAAGAATAATAATAATATAATTACAATAATATAATTACAGACTATAAGTTAGTCTGTAATATAAAATTAAAATATTTTTTCTGCTATAATCGTAAATTTCATTTATTGTCATTTTCGTACATTCTATTTTGTCAAAAATCTCACCAACTCAGCTAATGCATCTTTTATCAAAATCCGCATCCGCATTAACTACGACACGTAAAGCACCACTTCAGGTGCGGCAGGTATTTACGAGGCGCTATCTGGATGGGGAGGCGGAAGGATCCTCGCTGCGATTACCTCAATAAAACCTTTATTGGTTACCTTAAATCAAGAGGAATAATTGAGTCTGTGACATTAACTTGGTGGGTCGGCTAGGACTGAACTAGTTTCTTTTGTGGTTAGGGAAGGAGAAGAAGACTTCGTTATATAATTACAAAAGTTAAAAATTTAAATATTTATTAACTGTAATAGGTAGTTTTCGAAATAATAATTAAAGTAATATTAAATTTGACACTTTTATAGAAAAGAACGTATACAAATATTTATGTATAATAAAATACATTTTGATAAGAAGAATACTAAAAAACACTTCTCTCGCAATTTCTCTTATTTTTAGGTAGGGTCTTGTTACTCAAGAATAAATACTATTCATATCAACAATAAACTATATATAGTAAGGACCAAAAACGTTAAATTTTAACAATTTAACTTTCGAAATTAAGGCAAAGATTTAATTTTTCATAACAAACTTCAAAAGTAACAAGTTTTAGTTGTTGAGGAAAGAATATAAAAACTACATAAGTACTTAATTTATTAAGCTAACTTTCACTAGGTTTTTCTTTATGCAAATTATCCTTTATCTCGAGACTGAAATTAATATCAAATATTTAAAAAAACCGAGCTTTCGAATTTATGCATCGATTTTGCTACATTTGTTATAAAATTTACGTCGTATTATCGTACGGAACCCTAAAAATACTACTATTTAATATATTTATAAATATTTTTAATTTTTTGTTTGTAATAACAATACTTATTTTACTAGTCAGTCAAATACAGTTAATTTCAAGAGTCATGGGCACGCAATACGACACACCTGTCGACAACAGACACTTATTTAATCTCTCCATGATTTATGTTGTCATTATTTTGGAAATTTTAATGACTTTTTAACTTTAAGCTCTTGTTACAAAAGCTAGGCTTATTTTACTTATTATTCAATAGCAGATGTAATTTGAAATTCATTTATTTTAAATACAATATCAGTTTTAATCTACAAATATTGTCATACAATGTTAATGTGTGACGTAATAAAATAAATCGCTCGTACTAGGAATCGAACTAGTAACTTCAATTCTATATTCTCATTTTAAATAGCATAAAAAATTGTTTAATAACTAGAATTGTTTGTGTAAGCTACAAGGAAATATTTCTAAGAAAGAAAGCTTTTTTAATTTCTCGAGTAAGCCATTTGTGAGCTCGATGGAACAATCGACCGACGTCGAAACCCATCTCGATCGACGATGATAAATGATCTATTGTTGTTGATCTATTAATATTGTTTTAGTGAAAATGAGTGAAGTAGGTAAAAAATAAGTATAGGATAAGTATTGGTTTTGTATTCTTCTTAGTAATAAATTTTTTTCACCGATAGCTATATCTTGCATATAATATTATTTAACATGTTTATTTTATTGTTACTAGGCCTGATTTGAGTTTAATATAGTGTCTATGAAACTGAATAAAAGTGACTTGCAAAGCATGAGGCCCTCTCGGAGGGCATGTATGAAGAGGTTGAGGATAGCGGACGAGACGAACGAGGTATGTAGTGCTTGACGCTCTGTTCTTTCTGGCTACCTCTTTATATTTATCAGTTTTATTTCTCTAAAGATGTCTTAATTATATTCATTCAATACAAAAATACACACACATACCAGCAAGGTACATGTGAAAAACATAACCTCTATCAAAAATTTTGTATCGGCATTTTCCTAAAATACTTCCACCTAGTATAAAACTTCCACCTAGGTATATACGTAGGTATATAAAAATGGTAATTTTTGATTAAAAAACACAAAAAGATCGCTCAAACGAATTAGGTGACATATATTCTTTACAAAGCGGCTTTCTATGACTCAAAAGGATTTTTTTCCATTTTTTTGAAATACAAAATTGTCGGTCTAAACGACTCCAGCTCGTTTGTTTTGTCATTACGGCCTGTGTTTTGGCCTTTAGCTTTGACTAACACCGGCGTGGAAATTTTTTGTCACTAACTTTTTTCGCTAGTTTATTCTGTTAAATTTTTTTTTTTTAGATAGACTCGACTTCTTTTTGTAAATGTATCAAATGGATGCTTTTGCTAAAGGAGTTTGTGATTAACTATTTAAATTTAAATTTCCCTATGAAAGGAGGGTATTTGAAGTATCGTTAAACATCGAGGTTAAATGTAAGTGCACTTACATTGGCATATTATATGTAAATGTATATTATGTGTATGCTTGTGACAGTAAGCGCGAGGTTGTGGGTTTGATTTTCACTCGGAGAAATGAATTATTATTTATTAAAACTTCCTTTATTTTGCTCTGGTAACAAGGCAAAGCGCGGTCCTTAAATTCCACCACTAAACACGCATTGCCGCGAAAATTCAGTGGAAAGTGGGGCGGACCTTTTTGGCCTATATGCGGGATACAGCGTGAACAATAACATAAAGTATACATGTTCAAATAACCCTGACTTCTAGATGAAGAGCGTATCTCATTCGACCGTTCTTCGTGCTGATAAGCGTCTTTCTTCAAGCGTCTCTTCACTAAAATAGATTGGAAATGTCAATCAATGAAATCAATCAAGAATAGATGGCTAACCCTATGTATCGAGGATTTTCTTAAATGTTTTTTTTGTATAAAGGAAAAAAAAAGGATAAACAAAGGATAAAGGAGGAAGAGGGAGTCGTGGTGCGGGCACACAATAGTGTGACTGTAAGAACGACAAGTTGTGAGTTCGATTCCCACTCGAGGGAATTAATTATTAGTTGCTAATATTTCCATTTCTTTGCCGTGGTAACAAGGTAAAGCTAAAAAATCTATATTTTCATTTTCATAAAAAAATTAAAATGTTATAAATTATAATTTCTTAGTGTTAGAGACCTAAAACATTTAAATGTGTTTGTATTTACGTACATGTTCAATATGACATAAGGGTGCCCATAATTATAGGAGAGGAGAGGAGGATATGTAGGTCGGACCGAATTTGGAGGGAGTTTGATCATTAAGAATTATAAGTATATCTATATTCTATAGCATATGTTGTAACATATAACAGGCTGACTTTCAACCATTTTTTTTATGGAAAAAGGACAAGGCAAACGAGCGTTCGGGTCACCTGATGATGATCACCGCCGCCCACGACCCAGTGCAGCACCAGGCCTTTGAGGTGGAGATTGACGCGCTTTTTAAAGGTACCCATATCATATCGACCTGAAAACACTGCCGCGGGTAAGCCATTCTATAGTTCCAAACCTTTTCGTTTTATTCATGTACTCGTATAAAATAATACTCAGTAAAAACCGTATTAAAATATATAATAATTTAAAAGATTTCAGGTATATTTGTGAAAAGTAATGGACTTTGTATTACTTATACTATAGTAAAAAAAAATATTGCTCCAGAATTTCTAAAACAAAAAACAATTTCATTTCACAAATATTTTTTTTGTACCGAACAAATACAACTTAATTATGTTCCTACAAAGCTAACTAGATACAACGAGCACAATTTTATGTTAGAATTCCATTTTTGGGACAACGAAAATATTATTATAACATTTCTTTTAAGATATAATTTCGAAGATATAATTTAAAATCTTGATATAATTTTATTTTAGCCTCATGCGTATCGTGCAGACAGCGGGGTAGGCAGAGGGAACCTAGTCTTAAGACACTAAGACACTAAGTTCCCCATTTTCCACCAAATTCTAGAGGTATTGCGTGTAGAGTGGCGAAACTCAACGCCGCGCTTTGCCTCAATACCATGGCGAAGAAATGAAAATATAAATGTTTCATTTCCTCGAGTGGGAATAGAACACACACCTTATAAATAATAAATTATTTATATAAACACTTGTACCTAAACTTCAAGCGGCAGACACCAAAACTTCATTATTGCTAAGAGATCCAATACTCTAAGATTGAAAATTAATTGAATTGCTTCCGGCAGCGCCGGTTGACTGTTGTAATTTACACCAGAAAGAGTTTTGATTCAAGTTCCAAATTAGAAAGACAGATATCTCCCTTTTTAATTAGATTTATTGAGAATTTAGTTAGTTTTGACTTTGAAAGTTGTTTTATTATTGTAATTTTCATATTAAAATGCTGGTATTGTAAATTATTGGAAGGTGGTTTAAAAGATAATGGTGTAGAGTAAAAATAGACAAAATTAAAAAAAAAACTAACTGAAAACTGCAAGCCTACTTATAAGCCCAAATTAAAAAGAATAAAAACCGAATCGGGGCGCAGGGGCACAAGGATGACTATAGCACGTCCGTTGTAGGTTCAATTCCCTCCCGAGGAAATGAATTATTTATTAAAATTTTCATTTCGTTGCTCTGGCAATAAGGTAAAAAATCAGGCTTAGCGTTCCACCACGCACCACGCAATGACTCGAAAAATACGGTGGAATTTCTTGACTAGAAAGGAGTGTCTTAACGCTAGGTCTCCTCTGTCTAAATGAAAAAATATGTATATTCATAAATATTTACTAATACATAGACAAAACGATTCAGCAAATCCGTTAATACGACGACGGCCGTCTATAAATAGTCCAAACATAGGTGAGACGAGATGATCCTTGTATAATGTTACCGACAAAACACCTTTTCCCGAAGGATCACCAACTTTAACTATTAACATGACATTAATTTTTAAAATAGTTTTTACAAGTGTTTACTATATAAAAGTAATGAGTTAAGTTGTCTAACCTGCCAGCAGTGTGATTCCTTTAAAAAATTCCATCATTCTACAAGAAGTATAATTAAACAAGTGACCTCAAGTAACCTTGAAGCAACTGTGTATTACATACTTTTTTTAAATATTCTCAAGCATTACCATGGATTCTATTAAGCACTCGATAGATGAGCTGACGCAGCACTTCAATTTTCAAATGGCTGAATTTCAAAAAAGTTTAAACAATGCAAGCAACATGGCAAGCCCAACAACTAACATTACATCCCAGTTCAATACTTTTAGATCATTTGTATTGAATGCTCTGGAGGGGCTTCGGCTTCAGGTGCAGCTTCTTACTAGACAGTATGACAACATGGAAATGCGAAGTCGTAGAAAAATATTGTTAGTACATGGTGTCACTGAACAAAGAAATGAGGACACTGCATCGCAAGTGACCCAGGTGCTGGCCAAACATCTCAAAGTCTCAGATTTCTGTGCAGATGACGTCACTAGAGTCCAGCGCCTGGGTAAAATCTCCCCAGGGAAGTCAAGGCCCATTTTAGTCAAGTTCAGAGACCAATCGCTTAGGAATCAAATATGGTACTCAAAATCAACTCTTAAGAACACAGGTATTACTCTCTCTGAATTTCTAACCAAGGCCAGACATGAAACTTTTATGTTGGCAAGACAGCGGTTTGGTATCTCTAAATGCTGGACAAAAGACGGCTTTGTAATTGTTATTGGCCCGGACGATAAGCGTCATACTATAGTTCACTGTGCGGAACTTGATTGTATATCCACCAATTTAGAACCTCGAAGTCAAGGTACATGCGCTCCCACTACTGTCAAGTCAGCTGCTGCAGCCAAGCCAACTGTTCGTCCAATGAGAAGAGTTGTAAAAAAGTAACCTGTTTGTTTACGCTTCTGTTTCACAGATTTAGTGAAGTGGGTTTTTATTATTAAGTTATATGTTTTTGTTTTTTTTCTTTTTTTAGTCCACACTTATCTACTATTTGTTTGGTTCTTAATATTCAATAATGTTGTTTTTAGTTAACTATATGTAAGTTTACCCACTATTTTCATTTTCTTTTTGTTAAGCGATATAAACAAACGCAATAATGACAGTCGACAGCTACATAGTGATAGATAATATATGTCGCTAAAATCGTTTCGTTATACGATAACAAGTCTTGTGTATTTATGTAATTTTTATTTTATTTTTTTATTATAGTAGTCAACTTTAAAATACTGCTGACGGTTGAACAAAGTGTCGCATTACAGTTCTATTTTATTTAATATTATTTTATATATATTGTCATTAATATTTATATATATCAATATTATTATTATTATTATTTTTATATATATATTTATATTATCTATATTTAAACATAATATAATATATACGTTTATATTATTTGTGTATTAATATTAAGTTATTGTTAGTATGCATAATAATGATAGTGTTTATAGTGGTAGTATATCTGATAATTCTTTTCACCAGTGCGTTTCTACAACATCCGACGATAGTTGCCATAGCATATCTGATCCTCTCAACTCAATATTAGACAGCAAACTTAAAAACTTTTCAAAAAATTTTAATGTAGTCCATATCAATGCGCAAAGCATACCAGCCCATTATCCAGACCTCCTTGACTCATTTAATGTAAGAGATGTTCATGCAGTACTCGTATCTGAGACATTTCTCAAACCCAGTTTACCATCAACTGCATATGCCCTACCGGGTTTTCACCTGATACGAAACGATAGGACAGGGAAAGGTGGAGGGGGAGTAGCTATTTATCTTAGGAGCCACATTCCCTTTTCAATATTAGATAAATCGCCTTCAGCTTACTCAAATTCATCGGAACATATCTTTATCGAGGTCCTATTTGGCACTCTTAAGATGTTACTTGGTGTCTTTTATAGTCCCACCCTACATGTGAATTATTTTGATTCGTTTGAGATTCTTTTAGAAAAGTATGTGCCAGAAGTTGACCACTCCATCATAATGGGTGACTTTAACACATGTCTCATTAAGAAAGACACACGCTCAACTCGGCTTAAAACCATAATCAATAGCTCTAACCTAAATATCCTTCCGACGAATGCAACCCACCTCTTCCCTGGTTGCGTGCCATCCTTGCTGGACCTCATGGTTGTCTCATCAAACGAGCGCGTAGCTACCTTCGGACAAATCTCAGCGGAAGCGTTCTCCTATCACGACCTCGTTTACCTATCATACAAAATACGACCACCCAAGCTAAAGCCAACGGTAGTGATGCGAAGATCCTTCAATAACATCGACAACGAAAAATTTATGAGTGATCTTAGTCGTATTGACTGGGATTGCATTTTTAATGCAGTTACTATTAATGATAAATTAAATATTTTTAATTCCATATTAATTGAGCTTTTCGACATTCACGCGCCGCTTCGATCAATAAAAATAAAACATCTCCCTGCTCCGTGGTTAACGCAAGATATTAAGATACTTATGGTCAAACGAAATACTGCAAAGTCCAAATACAAAATGAATCCTACGGATGCAAATCTTCAGAGGTACAAAAAACTACGGAACAGATGTAACAAGGCTTGCAGAGATGCGCGACGTAACCATATTTTTACATCTATAGACCCCAGGAGTCCTGCAAAAACTTGGAAATTTCTGAATGCGATGGGAATAGGAGGTAGACGCACTCGGCATACACCAATCTTAAGCAACTGCATGGATTTAGATTCACTGAATAATTTCTTTACGAATGTCAATAAGATGGACGACAACACTAAATTAAACACCCTTCAATCACTGTCATTACTTCCGAATCCTTCACCTCCTTTCCTTTTCAAACCCATCTCTACGGCACAAATTCGTAAGCACGCGATAGCCATTAAATCGGATGCTACTGGCTATGATAATATTAGTCGTCGTATGATTATGTTATCGCTTAATTATGTTCTTCCTGTCTTATCCCATATCTTTAACTTCTCCCTTTCGTCCAGTGAATTTCCTGATGCTTGGCGTCATGCACTTGTGATCCCTATCCCAAAAACATCTAAAACGTCCAATCCAACATCCTTCTCTAACCATAGGCCGATTTCCATTCTTCCCTTCCTGTCCAAAGTCCTAGAACGTATTGTTCATGAACAACTATACTTATTTTTACATAATAATAATATCCTTTCCCCTTTCCAATCAGGTTTCCGCCCTGGACATAGCACAGTAACTGCACTTAATAAAGTCTGTGATGATATTCGATTCGGTATTGACAACCAGCAAGTTACTCTACTTGTTCTGCTAGACTTTTCAAATGCCTTCAATTCTGTTGACTTTGATATATTGTTAGCCATATTAAAGTCCATAAATTTTTCCTCAACAGCTACTGAATGGTTTTCTTCATACCTTCGCGGCCGCAGACAGTGTGTCATACTGGATGGTAGACAATCCTCACTAAGCCATATTAGCGCTGGCGTGCCTCAGGGTGGTGTGCTGTCTCCCCTCCTTTTTTCCATTTTCATTAACACTCTCACTCCACATATATCGTCTTCTTATCATCTTTACGCTGATGATTTACAAATTTATACAACCGTAGCCACGAATGAAATTTCTAGCGCGGTTGCTAAAATTAACTCCGACCTTCAGCTAATAAGTATCTGGTGTAAAACTTTTGGGCTTTCTTTAAACCCAAATAAATCTCAGCTATGTATTTTTGGAAACTCTAAGCAACTGTTTAAATTACATGTACCTCTACCATCGGTTTCGCTTGATAATATATGTTTAGAGCCTAGTGAGAGTGTTGTGAACTTGGGGATCAGAATGGATAGCACATTTTCTTGGTCACCCCGCGTTTCTGAGCTTAGTCGTAGGGTTTTCTCCGCCTTAGGGGGACTAAGAAGATGGAAGAACCTCTTACCATTGAAAACCAAAATATCCTTAGCCCACACTCTTCTCCTTCCTATTCTAGATTACGCCGATTCTTGCTATCTGGATTTGTCTCAGCAACTGCTTAATAAGCTCGAGCGTCTGCAAAATGCTATAATAAGATTTATATTTGGACTTAAAAAGTACGACCATGTGTCACAGTTTCGTGCTCAACTGAAATGGCTCTCAATAAAATACAGGCGTAATCTACATTCCCTCACTCTCCTTTATACCATCCTTTTTCATCCTATTACTCCTTCGTACCTTAAAGAACGGTTTAAGTTCTTAGGGTCGAATTCCCTTCATGTCCAATGTCTCCGTTCCCGCACTGACAACCTCCTTCAAACACCTTTGTCCCGATCGAAACGCTATGGTGACTCCTTTACTGTCAAGACAGTAAAGCTCTGGAATGAGCTGCCGGTGAATATCAGAAAATCTCAGACGGTTGGAATATTTAAACGTCGTCTTAAACAATACTACCTGGAACAGTCTATAAACTGATTTTATTACACTTAGTTTATGTATGAATATTTGTATATGTATGTATATGTGTATCTGTGTATATATGTATCTATGTATATATATGTATATATATGTGTATCTATTTATGTAATTTTATTAATATATATGTTTATATTAAAGTAATCATAGTAAGTAGTTAGGTATATGTTTGTAGAAGAATTTTTTTTTATTTTATTATTATAAGTAATACAATGCTTTTTGCACCGTTCTGCGTTTGTGTTCTACATATCCTGTAATGTCGGTTGCCTGTAAGAGATCGCTCTTAGCGATAAGGCAGCCATTGCACATTAATCTTATATATACTGTGTAAGTCAAATGTATAGTCCAATTGTAAAAGTGCAATAAAGTGTTATTATTATTATTATTATTATTATTTAACCCGCATTCAATCTATCAAGAACTTCGTCCCAAGTTTTGACCTCCGGCCGCAAGAGGAAACTATTTCAACGATATCATGATTCATCTTACGGTCAACTTTGATGTAATTTTATATGACTTTTCAATAAGTCACTAAGAATAGATTGTCTATATATTTTTTTATTTTTAGCTTCGCGCTGTAGTAGAGAAGGCAGAGGGAGCATAGTGTCAAGACACTCCGCTGCCCACATTCCGCACCATTCTGGTGGTTTTCAAACTCCAGTAGAAATCAGACTGGCCTCATTATTTTTATAGTCGTATTTACTTAAATTTATAACGGCACGACTAATTATATGACTAAATAGTATAATAGAATATAATTAAATATACTTCAATTACTATTTCTTATTATTTTTCCTTTATTATAATATTACGATTGCTAAAACATTTCCTTCCTTCGAATACTTTTCTAGCACAGTAGAAAAAAAAGGACAACCCCTTGTTCCATTTTCTTGCATTGCCAATTTCCGGTCACTGCTTGTTGAATGGTGGTCCCAATCTAAGGTTTAAGCTAAACAGGGTCGACGTATGTATGTATTGACATTCACTATATAAACGTGTTATGGCCTAGATTTGAACCACATAAGCTTTGCGGTCTCTTGAGGTCTGTCACCATTTCCTATCTAATAAATTTCTCTTAATTTATAAAGCTTTAACTAATTATATTGATATACAATATTTACCAAATTTAGTTTCATTATACTAGGGCCAGATTCAGTAATTCATTATTTGAGATTTTTTTTGACTAGTATCCTATATCTTATAAAACAAAGTCGCTTTTTGTGTCTGTCTGAACTTTCTAACTCTTCTTCTTCTAAACCACCCAACGGATTTTGATGCGGTTTTCACCATTAGGTCGAGTATTTCTCACGGAAGGTTTATATATAGTTTATTATTTGTACATTCTTATGTAAATTAACATAAATACGATAAATGTGTATAAAGTCCTACCCGTTGAGACACTTTCGCGCATGCGCTGCTCTAATGGTGAGTACTACATGAAAATAATGTACTGGAGTATTGTTCCTCTTAATAAGATCTACAAAAAAGTCCGCGACGACATATACATATCTTTTAAGAATAACGTGTAGTGATCATATTTCTGTCTAATAATTGTAATTTCAATATATGTTTTATTGTGAGGGAAATTTTTCCATAATGGTATTAATCCTTATCCTTTAAAATACTTTATTAATTTTCTACGTTAAATGAAGATAAAATTTGCTGTTTACACTATTTCGAAATTGCGAATAGTTTTAGAGAAAAACGCATTTAATTGTTGACACATCACGCCGTTTACACATCAGCTGTATCGAGTCCAGTTTCACTTATCCCTTACTCTCAGAATATAAATAAGTATATTAGTTACGTTGGCCATTTAATGTAGATCAAAACTATGTTTTATTGTTTTTCATTTTAATAAGTACTTTAGAAGTTGTTACAATATCAAAAAATCCTTGCTGCGAAACGGCTCGCCACTCGCCATGTGTCCGCCGCGCCCGCCTGCCTTACACGCATCGGTGGTTCAGTAGTAGAATGCTCGCCTGCCACGCGGGCGGCCCGGGTTCGATGCCCGACCGATGCATTCTATTTAATTTTCCTCACAGGCAGCCTTGCGTACGTAGTGCTTGCTTTTCACCAGGGACAGAGTACCCTCTTCAGCATTAACAACGGAGCAACGGAGATTTAGATGCGTTTGCACGTATCGGATAATTGGAGTTGAATGTATTATTTCAGCGCGATATATTTGGTTTCATATTTTTTGTAGTAGTTATTAGTAGGTAGGTTTTTGTTTATAATTTCTTCCATTTAAAAATAGTCATTTAACTATCTAAAAATAGTCATTTAACTATCTAAAAATAGTCATTTAACTATCTAAAAATAGTCATTTAAATATATTTTAATATGTACTTGAAAAGATTAGTAGCACAGATTTAAAATTACGGTACCTACTAAGAAATCCTTGCTGTGTAAAACAACTGGAAAATCCTTATTGAAACTACGAAAATGCGGGTTGCATTAGGGTTTAATTAATTTTCACATTATCTTAAGTACTTTGCAAACATACATTATATGAATAATCCAGTAGTTAAAGCGGGCGAAGCCGCAAGAGGGTCGCTAGTAGTTTAATAAAAACAACTTGATAATCCAAATTTTCGCCACTCAACGCGCTTTGCCTCCTAAATCCGGTGAAAAGTGGGGAACGGAGTGTCTTAACACTAGTTTTCCTCTGCCTACCCCGCTCTACGTGGGATACAGTGTGAAGCTGAAAAATAAATATAACAATGACATAATTCCATGCTGAACTTAAACTTATACAGGCAAAGCCATCCTATATACGACATGTCCTCATTATCCATCGATAAGTCCATTGACCTCATTTGTATGTATTTTAATTATGTATATCTTAATTATTTTATAACAAGCACATATAATGATATATACATATTATACACAGAAAGAGTAGCTGCTTATTGTTCATTGGAAGTGATAGAGATGCTATGAATAAAGTATTCTTTTAGCTTTCTTTCTTTAACTTCACGCTTTGGAAACTTGGGAAGCTAATGCTAGTAGGACACTGCGTTCCCATTACAACACTTCCGTTCCCCACTTTACGCCTAATTCTGAAGACATTACGTCTTGAGTGGTGGAACTCAACGTCGAGCTTTGTACACCAGAGCGAAGAAATGAAATTATTAAAAAATTCATGATCTTGAATGGGAATCGAACCCACTATCATAAATAATATTATGATAAACTTTTTGAAACAAATGATAAAATTCATAATATTAATTTTGAATTATTTTATTCAGGGTGTTAATACGACCAGTGGGAATGTATATTCGGTTAGGGGATCGATTATATGGTGTACTGTGTGACCGCTGTGGATACGGAATAATGAACATGGAAATCGAAGTACATATTATTTATTCTATTTATTTTCCAGGATGAGGCACAGGTTCACATTCACACCCTTGGGCTCCTGCGCCACGACTGGTCTCAATTCATTTACTTGAATCGATATCAACCAACTAGCTGAAAAGTTAACATCTTTTTAAATTGTGGTACCATATACCCCAAATACCTACAAACGTCTTAAGTAAAAACTGAACAAAAACTTAAAAAGATTGCGGTATTTTTGTCGAGAAATCGTTCTGTATTCGTCGTCTTTGCCTGGAATTTAGATGTAATTTAGATAGTAATAGTTGTCCTCTATAAAGGTTATCTAAGCATTGTATGACTTTAAATATTTATGTAATAGTCCTTTGAGTTCCATTTTAGATATATATTTTTCAATTTTTACTTAACTATGGAACTTAATAGTACCTATGTTATAATAAAACGCCTTTGAAACATCCTACTAATATTATAAATATGAAAGTTCATAAAGATGGATTTTCCTCTTTCAGCGGAGTGTCATAACACTAGGTTCCCAGGTTCCCTCTACCTACACAACTACCCGCGAGTGAAACCTAATCATATTTACAAAAAAAAACCATCCACCACCACCGTAGAAAAACCCAATTTGCTGTCACATTTCATAATAGAAGGCCACAACGGAAGGAATGTTTCATTACATTCACAATATAAGGTGAAATAAAATGAAACACCCGTCTCTTAAGCGAAGGTTCCCTGCAAATTTAAATTTATAAAACTTATTACTGTAGCTTGGAGTTGTTCTCGTATTGCACATTGCGTCTCATTTGTTACGTAGGGCTTACCTGTGTGACAGTGGTAAGCAAGGAATAATGTTAGAGACGAATGGAATGGAATGGAATGGAATGGGATTTAATAATATTCTATTAGATATGGGAAATGTGAAATTATGCGTGTTTGCCTTTTATTTATTCGTATTAGGTGTTTATAGAAAAAAAATGTGCTTTTTTTAGTAAACAAGACAATACTTTGAAAATCATCGATGGTATTCATGAGTATTGTAGCTGATATGATAACATTTATACTAAGTTACCAATTTTTTTGACGTCACGTTGCTGTACAAGCTGTATCCCGCACATAGCAAGGTAGGCAGAGGGAACCTGGTGACCTAGTTCTCCACTTTCCACCGAATCCTCGAGGCATTAGGTGACGAAATTCAATGCTGCGCTTTACCTTGTAAATGGCTCTCTTGAGCCAAGCGACAGGTCTCGACTCAACTGGACTAGGTCTTTTGTTTATTCGTATAAATAATAGTTTATAGAGGTAGGTGCACAAGCGTGTGAGTGTAAACGTGACAGGTTGTGGGTTCGGTTACCACTCGAGAAAATTAAATATCTCATATTTTCATTTCTTCAGTGTTTTCGGGTAGGTAAAATAATAAAAAACCAACATAATTAAGGTACTATAACAAATATTATATTTTTATTTGTTATAATTTTGTCCAATTTTATTTCATTTATATACCAAGAAACTTATTAAAATATACGTAGGTATATGGAAATTCCACTGGAAATATTTTCATGTCAAATAAGTATATACTCACGTTTACTCTCGCTAATGAGGTACCACACACGTGTAGATGTTTAAAATATTTTTAGATTAGTCCCATTTTTCATTGCAATATGTAATATTAAAAATATTTAAAATAGAGTGGAAAAAGTTAAAGAGTCACTCCGTTTTTTTATATTATTAATTTCTCCATTTATTTCGTTATGCCTCGAAAATTTGACGGAAGGTGAGGAACAGTGTTTTAACACTTAGTTTCCTATGCCTACCGAGATATATTGGGGATAAAACGTGAAAGCTGTTTTTTTTTGTTATTTTATGTAAAAGAAATAAAATAAAACAACATACATTTTATACATATTTAATGTTCACACATGGTTTACGATAATAAGGCCTAGCCTCTTGCTTTTTGTATTCAACTGTCATTCAATTTACACAAATGAGTTACTTACACTTCAATTTTTTGTATACATTTTTTAATTTGAAATTATTTAAGTAAAATGTAATAGTAGCGAAGATAAACGCCGCGCTTTTGTCTCAGACCAGACCGAAGAAACGAAAATATTAAATATTAGATATCCTCGAGTGGGCATCAAACCCACAACCAGTCGCTACTTTTTTTCTATTGTTTATTAAAATAAAAAAACAAAACAACTTCGAAATAAAGAAGAATTAAAATAAATTAAATAAAAGGAATACACCAGCTGCATATAACATCGGTGGGACAAAGTAAAATTAGAATATGAAATTTTATAATAAAAATCACTGCAATCTAAAATTTGCATAAGAATTGCCGAATACAAACGACGCTCAAGTAAACGGATGCTACGAAGTCCAACGTCGCTTCTACTTTGCAGTTTTAGTTTTGTTTATGATAGGCCGCTTTTGACATTTTATTGTATACTAGCGGCCCGCTCGCGGTTTCGCCCGCGTGAACTATGTTGTTATTAATTTCTGTCTCCATGACTACGTCCTAGTGACGTCTATGCAAAATTTGAGACTCCTAGCATTTGTAGTAACGAAGTTTCATACAAACTTTCGACCCCAAAAACAACCCCTTAGAAATCGAATATTGCAAATTCCCGTCTTAGCGAGCACCTACGTCCTATAAGTACCTCCTATGCAAAATTTGAGATTCCTAGCAATTGTAGTTTCTGAGATTTCGTGATGAGTGAGTGACCTTTCGATTTTATATATATAGATATACATTTTGATTTATGGTAGAGTAAAAAAGGAAAATTTATCTTTCTATTTTTCTAATGAAAAATAAATACAATATTTCAATTCAGAGAATATACTCGTATATGACTGTGAGCTTGGTGGTGATGGTTTCCATTCGTTGGATTATAGGACCTAGCTCTGGTAATATGACAATGAAAAAGAACGAAGTGTTTTAAAGCTGTTTCTTATGCCTACTTTTTATATTTTATTTGAAACTAAAGAAATGTATTTGTAAATATTTTTTACTGAGAAGCCCTAATGAAAAGTACTATTGTCATACTCCTGCATTCCACCGATTCCGACTTTGGGAAACGACAGTCAACGCGATTATTTTTTAAATAGACCGTTAAAAAACTTATATTATTATAAGTTTTTTAATAATTAAATCATAACTCAATTTTTATAACATAAAATTTATTATATTCAATGAATATTGCAAATAATCAATTTATTTAAAAAAAATAAAATATGGTAAGGTATGTTCTCTTTCAAACGAGACATTAATAACGGGTGTCCCTGAACAGATTTCAACGTTTATTTACATTAACTGAAGCTTTAAATTTTTACAGAACAGTTTAATTCATTCAAATGGAAACCGCGAGCTCGGCTTTTGAAATCTGCCTCGATTTACAAAAAATGTAAATATAATTTCTATATACAAAAAATACGTTATGAGATCTGACCAATGCTTGTGAAAGTTGATTCCATTTTGAATCATTTTTATTTGGAATTTTAATGAATCTCTTTAATTTGTTACTTATATTCAAATCATATTGAGATAATTTTTATTTATAATATATTTGAGCATGAATTATGAAAGAATGGTAAAAAAAGATTTATGGAGCATGAGAGTATCACCAAGCACCTTTGAGAAGGCAGAATCGATGATAATGAAGAAAGGGAACTATATAGTGAATAAACTCAAACAAGAATATGAGACCAGTCCCGGCAGGGTACCAACACGTAACTGACGTAAACGCGACTGATGTGAGGTTTGATTCCCACTTGACAAAATAAAAAAATATATATTTTCATTTCTTCGCTCTGGTATCGAGGCAAAGCTCGGTGTTGAATTCCACCGCCCAACGCTCAATGCTTCTAGAATTCGGCGGAACCTTATCTCTACCAACCTTACTAGAAGAGGTATACAGCGTGAAGCTGAAAAAAAGGTCCATGAGATCGGACCGAGATTCGAACCAGTACCAAGACTATATTCCTTTATAGTTTATAGTACACGCCAACGCACTCACGAGGTACGACCTGTTCAGTATAAAATAAAGAGGTGATAAAGCGGTTTCGAGGCCGTAATTCACACCAGCCTCTCACAAAACATTTAAAAGCGTCAAATTCACGTTTAATGGAAAACGACGGAAACAGAAACGTTGCGTATTTAATAAAAGAGTGCACGCGCCAGTACTCATTAATCCTTTCATATATTCGTGTATTTTTTTTTGCTAAATTGTAAAAGCAAATGGTGGAATAAAATTTTGTTTTTAAACTATTGCTAACTAGGGTCATTGAGATTTGGCTAGTTTGTATTGAATATAACACGGGTGTTTTTTTTTTATTTTGGAAAAAATTGAATTGAAATCTCTATAAAATAACTAAATGAAGCCGTCTTCGTTGTGGTGTAATGGAACTAAAACTAACAATAAATGCCATGGTAGTGGGTTCGAACTTCAATCGCTCTAATAGACCAAGTGCGGCGTTTAATTCTGCAACTCAACTTATAACCCGGAAATTGGACGAAAAATATGACATGGATTGTCCTAATACTAAGTTCTATCTAGGCTGTCTAGGCTTTGTAAACGGCTGAAAAAAAAGTATTTACATAAAGTAGCTTTTTTTCAATTTTATCCAGGAATCCCCGTTCTCCCTCCACTTTTATCGTGGCGTAACTTAACGCAGTAGAGCTACACTGCGTATATACAAGAAATATAAAGAATAATAAAACAATATACTATTATTAATATCATAAATACAAATTTTCATTAGTTAATTACAAATAGATCTATCTCCAAAATCCGTACTCAACACAGAAACTTGTCGTCACTGTCTCCGTGGACCAAATTTACTTTATATTTGAGTTTCTGTTCCGCACTCCTATAATTAATAGTCGAACTATTCAAAAGTTGCTCGCATTTTCACTTATAAAATAATTACAGTTTACATTTTCTTTCCGAGACTAAGTTTCAAACAAACATAAATATTATTTTATTTTATTAATTTTAACACTTAACTGTTGTGAAAAAAAAAACAATAGTTCTACTTTATGTTTTCTGAGATGTAGAAATAAAGAAATACCTGCATACAGCAGAGTAGGCAGAGAGAGCCCAGTGTTAAGACACTTTCCCCACTGCTTGCCGAATTTTTCAAGGCATTGAGCGTTGAGTAGCGGAATTCAATGCATTTTGCCTCATTGCCAGAGTGAAATGAAAATATTAAATATTTCCTCCAAACATAAACGAAAGTAAATATAGAGGATATTCTGGTATACATCTATCTACCTACATAAAATAAAAATTGCAATATTAGCATTCTTTGTGAATATTAAAATACCATGAGAATGGTTCAGCTCCAGGTTTTATCACTTACTAGGCGAGCATAAATCACGCGTGCACGTATTAAATGAAGAATTATGGTGTCGACGAAAATTAGACCATTCTCGAGGTAAGTTTGCCGCTCGTTTATCATAGCATTTGTGAATTCGCCTAATGTGAATCCTGTAATCTATTTTTTATCTTTTAATTTGGTTAAAATTTTAAAGTAGCTATTTAATATTTAAAAAGAAACGTATAAAAAAATAATATGCGCTTTGTTCTTAATAGGTCCTAGCTGTTCTAAGAAAGTATTGGGTTTTTTTATTGTTTATGCAGTTACATTTTGTTTTTTATATATTTTGTTTATTATTAACCTTATGTTAGACTTAATAAAAGACCAAATCTCAGATAATGGTCCTTAGACTTCGAATATTATTTTAAATATACAGGGTGGAATTGTCAGCACCACTTTAAATGAAACCACAGTTTTAACTACTCTATAAAAGCCTAATATAATTCACAAAAAAAATCCCAAAAATGAAAAAGTTATTTTTTCAAACAAAATAAATAATAAAATTATCGTTTTAAAATAAAACGCCATTTGTAAAGTATAACATAGGCACGCACACACTTACCTGTCAAAGCGGCAACGTCTCACGCGTATGTGTGCGTCACACGAAATACAGGTATGGATAAAAATCGTGAAATGAAAAAAAATCCGACGTCCAAACTGTTGAGGTCCAAACCTTGATTAATTTCTTTAATTCTGGCTTTGAAATATTTTACCCTATATGCAGTTTCAGTAAAAGGAGCGCTGCCTCTTCCACCATGTATATATATTTAAAATAATATTACTATAAAATATACAACACATAAATAACTATCACAAACCGCGTACTAGTAAATCATATGAGAATAAACAATAAAAACAAGATCGTATCTGCAAAATGCATGTGGCTTATATTGTCTATCTATATATATAAAATCGAAAGGTCACTCACTCATCACGAAATCTCAGAAACTACATGTGCTAGGAATCTCAAATTTTACATAGGCGTTACTTATAGGACGTAGGTGCTCGCTAAAACGGGAATTTTGCAATATTCGACTTCTAAGGGGTTGTTTTTGGGGTCGAAAGTTTGTATGAAACTTCGTTACAACAAATGCTAGGAGTCTCAAATTTTGCATAGACGTCACTAGGACGTAGTCATGGAGACAGAAATTAATAATTACATAGTTCACGCGGGTGAAACCGCGAGCGGGCCGCTAGTATTATATATAAGGCCAATGCTTAGAGCAGACCAGTTATTTATGGACCGACGGTACTTGACAGTCTCTCTGGCTATGTTGACTTTTAGTCTTAAATGTTTGTCTTTTTAGTTTCACGGTATATCCTGGGTATAACAGGGTAGGCAACGGGATCCTACACCTGAATTTATAAACTCATCTCTGAGGTCGATCTTAAGAGCGATCTTGAGACACCGTTTTAATAATCTATGAATGTTTTCATTTAGTAAGTATAAAAAATGGAAAAAGAAAGGTAAATAGTTAAAAGAATTGAGTTTCTTCACCCAACAAGCAATATCTCGAACTCAGGCGGAAAGAATAGAGTGTACACACTCGATGCTCTACATACAAATTAAATATTTTTTTGATATCGTTCGTTATATGTAACGATTGTTTATATTTAGAATATTTATATATATAACACCATAATATGTTAAGAAATAAACTATAATTTTATTAAATTCTTAAGTAACCGTACCTTATTAAACCTGTAGTTTTCAAAGTTAGCTTATTCCGACTCTATAAGAAAATTTCGAATTTACTTTCTATAGAGCTAACAAACCCGGTCGGATATTAGATTAATAAAAAGTTAAATAAAGTCTACCATTATAGAATTTCAAGTCTGTATTTCCAAGTAACAAAGGCGTATATAAATAAAATTAGTGTTTTAACTAACTTAAGTAACTTTTAACCTTTAGGCATTTTCCAAGTACTTATTAAGTTTATTAAGAAAATGTTTAACTTTAAAATTTAGTTAAATAAAATAAAACTAAATATATTTTATAAAAAAACTAAATTTCGATTTCATAAAAAAATCCTAACCTAACCGATTGTAAATAAAATAAATCAGCTTCACGCTGTATTCCGCCTACAACTGGATAGACAAAGGGAACATAGTGTTAAAACACTCCGTTCCCCACTTTCCACCGAATTCTGAGGGCATTCTGTGTTGAGTGGTGGAAGTCGATGCGCATTGCCTCGACACCAGAGCGAAGATATGAATGGAACTGGCCTCATATTCGCCACTTATATTGAAAAACATATAAAATATCAAAACACACATACTTCTGTATATATTTAGTAGTAGATAAACCATTCCACAGAATTCACTTCTGCACTCATACAAAATTTAATACAATGTTGCAAATGGAAATCCATTTGCATAGAACACCCAACGTCTGGCGTTTCCGGTATTTTCAATAAACCGTACATTTTAATCATAACTGCTCTCCACTTATATTTGTTTAAAGCGGAAAAGCTTACGTTCGTTGCGGAAAATCTTACCGTATGTATATCATATTTCTTTCATGAAGTCATAATTATATATATATTCTATTTTTATATTTTTAGGGTTTCGTACTTTAAAAGGTAAAAACGGTACTGTTATAGGTTCACTTTGTTGTCTGTCTGTCAAAACCAATTATCTCGAGATCGCCAGCTGAAATTAATATCAATTGTTTATCTACGATTCTTAATAGCGCAAAAAAAAAATTAAGCTTCAAAATCAACGTAATTAAAAGATTATTTATTTGATTTATTTATTTGGTTTATCACATAGGTACAGTACAGCTTTGTAAAATTGGTATATATATACTTAAAAAAATAAAAATAAGAACTATACATATGTTTGTTACGATAAACTCCACACGCAAATATTTATGTGTGAGAAAAAGATTACCTAATAATAAACACAGTAAAAAAGTTGGTCCTTACAACTAAAACTGCATAAAAGTAAATTCTAATTTCATATTTAAACAAACTCTTTCATACGAAATTCGCTGCATAATAAAAAACCTATAGGATACTTCCCGTAGACGGTACGGTACGCAGAAAGAACTGGGGAACGTTAAGATAAGACACTCCGTTACCATTAAGACACTTCCGTTCCCCACTTTCTTTATTTTTATTTCTGTAATTAAATACTCTATAGGTATACATACTGTAGTGTAGGTAATTAGAAAAATCTTTTAATTTCATTAAAAAAAATATCCGTAATATATGCTTGTATAATATCAAATCGAAGCTTTCGATCACGTCTGTTCAATTTTTACTTCTGAACGTTTCACGCTTCAGGCGTTTCAAATGAGCGTTGAGTCCCTAGAAATTTATGTTCTTGCCGATAGATTTTTTTTTAATAATTTTAATATGTATATAAGTTATATGCATTTAAATAAGCTGTGTAGCTCACGTAGAGATTACTGTTTTTAGAAATTAATTTATAACAATTTACTAAATTATAATATACGACACATTAAGTTTTTTAGACTATAATATATTTTAAGGATACTCAAAAGGAACTCAGTGAAGAATCACTCCTTTCTGTAATTCTGGAATTCAGAAATTGAATAAAGGAATCACTACCTTGCTATATACGAGAGCTGCGGGAAACTACAAAAAATCATCATACATTTGAAAGGAGCTCAGAATAAAAGTTTGTCGTTGAAGTTTAATCTTTATTGCTCCTATTTCTCCAACGTCTCAAGCTACAGTGACTTACCGAATTCAAAATACTTCATAAGAATACGACTTTAAAACATTTGAATAAAGCTGTAAAGGAGATTTATTGCTATTATAACAATATCAATTTTTCTATAATATTAAATGGTTTTATATTAAACGATTCTTTTTAGTATATTAAGGTAGCAATATATATATGGTTTTTTTTTATTAATACAGCGAGTGGAACGTAAGGAGGTGTGAAGCGAAACGAGTTGTGGGCGAAGCCTTTTAGTATTTATAAAAACTTGAATATAATCTGTAATTGTGATATAAAGCGCAAGGTAAAGCGCGGCGTTGAGTTCTGCCACTCAACACGCAATGTCTTCAGAATTCGGCAGAAAGTGGGGAACGGAGTGTCTTAACACTAGGTTCCCTCTTTCTACCCTGCTGCGTGCAAGATACAGCGTGAAGCTGATTTAATTTAGATTTTTTTAATTTTTAACTTTGATGTAATATATTTTATTATTTAAATGTAAAAAAACGTACTATAAAGTAATGAAAATAAAAAATCAACATTTAGACCAAATTCCATTACCATAAATGAAATTACAACCCTCGACGGACGCTTTGAGCGTAATCACTGAATGGCGTCGCTCAAGCTCGTCTCAAACGGTGACGTCACTAGTTTTTGACGAAACTATTCACTTTGTCTTTAACACTTTTAGTGTTGGGGTATTTTTATTGTAGGCTTTTGTTAGCCTTTTAATTGTTAGCGTATACTCTATATTACTTTGTGAACGGAAAATATATTTTACTCAAAGATAAGAAGCCTAAAAATAATAATTTACTACTAATATACATGTTATTATAGATTTAATATAAATATTTTATTTCAAGACAGACAAGAAAGTGATTCTATAAGAGTTCGGTTTTTATCTTTTGAAGTACGCAGCCCTAAAAGCTATGTGATTTTTTAGAAAATTTTACTTAAACGATTAAAATATTGAATAGGTCATACGGTCATAGAATATTTTGTATGTACGACGTATGTGTCAATTTTATATATTTAACCACCAATAGCTATACTTTTTTAATATATTCCCTACGACTTTTATTATATACATTCATACCCGAGGAATACCTTTTCTTCATACATGACCCTGCAAAATGCTGTGTCAATTGTCAGCTCAGCTAATGTTACTTAATGAACGCTTACCTGAAACAAAATAGAAGTAACTTAGTAATATATTTAAAAAAGAAATAACTTTATTTAAATATTTTAAAATAGCTTGGGTTGACAGAAAAAAATTTACGCAACTCGCAATACCTCGAAAAATTCAGCAGAAAATGGGGAACGGACACTCCGTTCCCCATTTGCCACTAGGTTTCCTCTACCTGTCCTGTTGTATACTGGATACAGCGGGCATCTAATTAATTTTGAAGTCTTCGTCTTGTAATCTTAATTAGTTTACAAAGAATAAATCAGGAAAATGTATTCTTAAATTAATAGATAAATTTTAGCCTAAAATAATGTTCTTGATAATTAATAGATAAACTGTTTAATTTTTATTATACGAAATAGGAAAAAAAAGATAAAAAAGAAACTGCAACACGCAAAGCCTCCGGAATTCGAATGTG
Source organism: Heliconius numata (assembly GCA_016802625.1). NCBI lineage: Eukaryota > Metazoa > Arthropoda > Insecta > Lepidoptera > Nymphalidae > Heliconius > Heliconius numata. Next base: position 54,603 of record JAEBDU010013167.1, read on the forward strand.
GAGAACGGAGTGTCATAACACTAAGTTCCCTCTGCCTACGCTGCTGTGTGCAGGATACAGCATGAAGCTGATAAAAAAACAGCAATTCAGTGTCTAATGCCAACTAAACTAAACGTCTCGCAAAATAATCATCTCTCGATACAAACGATCAATAGCATTTTCTTTTGTACGGTGACAGTAACAAATGTAGGGCGTGAGGTCTTTACTTTGTGTCGATATCCACTGAATAGAACTATCAATAAATATTACAGATGGTTGACTGAGGCACTGTTTTTAAATTAGTTGTTCGGTGGTTGCCTGTGTGGTATTTGCATAAAAAAGTTATAGTTGTAGGTTATATTTCAATCGCTTAACTTATTTCCTAGCTATGATAAGGATAAAACGCGGCTTTGAGAGCCACCACTGACGGAATGTTTCGGATTGCAGAGAATGGAGTGTCTTAACACTAGGGTTTTTCTGCCTAGCCTGATCGTGAAAATCAAATATTCAAAAATAGCTCTCCAGTTTCACTTATTTAAAAGATACAGGTATGGGTTCAAAAAAACCAATGGTACAGACTCAAATGCTCGTAGTTATTCTACTAAGAAAAGAAACCTTAACGTTTAACTTTTACTAACTTCATTAGTAATTGTGAAACTTTCGAAAGGAACGTTCATAATAAATGAGATTCTCGTTCTACAAAAGTAGGTTCGTTATAGTGAAATATCTTAAAAGGTCTAGGCCAAATCACGTCTCGTTCGAATAAAGTGTTACCTTTTTGTTTGTTTATGAATGCTCCGCTACGCACCGCTGCCTTTCCTTTTGAACCTTCTTTTCATGTAAAGAAATTGAATATACCTTATATAAAATGTATTAGGAATAAATCTTTTTTTAAACTATACATGCCTTGTCTTCATAGATTGTCTTATGATTTAACTAGTATTAAAAGCGAAATGTAACTAGTATTAAAAGTACGTTGAAATGGCAATGGGCTGGACACATCTGTCGAAGGACCGATGGCCGTTAGAACAGACGAGTCCTTGAGTGGAGACCGCCGATCGGCAAGCGTAGTGTAGGGCGCCCTCCAGCTCGATGGACCGACGACCTAAAGAAGGTTGCTGGCTTCGACTGGAAGCGGAAGGCGGAGGATCGGGAGCTTTGGCGCATCCTGGGAGATGCCTATGTCCAGCAGTGGACGCGAAAAGGCTGATTTGATTCAATTCAATTCAATTCAAAATATTCTTTATTCAAATAGACTTATAACAAGCACTTTTGAATCGTCGAATGAACATATGAACAAAAAGCTACCACCGGTTCGGAAGGCAGTTCTGCTGAGAAGAGCCGGCAAGAAACTCAACAGTTGCTCTTTTCAAAATCGATGGTACAATCTATTACATTTGCTGGCAGCTATCCTGCATTACATTCAATAGACATTAATTCCATACATGTTTGTCCTCTAAATATTCTTGAACGGTGTAATAAGCTTTAATTGTCAAAATTTTTTTTACTGATATTTTAAATTTTGGAAGTGGCAAATCTAGAATACACTGTGGAATTTTATTATATACACGTATGCTCAGACCCATAAAAGATTTATTAACTTTTTGGAGGCGAAAACTTGGAGTAACAATCTTATCTTTATTTCTCGTTCCTATCGTATGATTGTCACTATGTTTACTATGACAATGTATATTTTGTCGGACAAAGAGAATATTATAGTATATAAATTGGGAAGCAACTGTAAGAATACCTGCATCTTTGAAAACATCTCGCAGAGAATCTCGCGCTCTTAGTTTATAAATATATCTTACGGCTCTTTTTTGGAGGATAAATATAGAATTTATGTCTGAAGCACTGCCCCATAGCAGCATTCCATAAGATAAAATACTATGGAAATAGCTATAGTAGACTAGTCGGGCAGTATCAACGTCCGTCATTTGTCTTACTTTTTTAATTGCAAACGCGGCAGAGCTGAGTTTATCCGCAAGTGTTTCCAGATGAGCATTTCACTGGAGTTTGGAATCTATAGTTACACCTAGGAAAATAGCTGATTCCGACAAATTGAGAGCTTCTCCTTTAATAAGTAGACTAAAATTATGTTTTTTAACATTTGGCAAAGCAAACTCAATGCATTTAGTTTTTTTAGCATTTAACATTAGATTATTAACATCAAACCAACGAAGAATATGCGATAATGCACTATTCACTTCGTCATAATTTATTTTGTTTCTGTCAACCTTAAATATTAAAGAGGTATCATCCGCGAAGAGTACAATATCACATAGGTTCTTCACATAAAAAGGCAGATCGTTAATATAAATAAGAAATAAAAGGGGACCAAGAATAGATCCTTGTGGAACGCCCATCTTTAGAGGAGATCCAGATGATTTTACATTATTTATACTAACCCTCTGGATTCTTCGGTTTAGATATGAGGCAATAAGATCAAGGGCAGTATCCTGTATACCATAATGATATAGTTTTAATAACAGAGTTTCATGGTCTACACAATCAAAGGCTTTGGATAAATCACAAAACACTCCAATAGCATTTTGTGACTTCTCCCATGCGTCATAGATGTGCTTTAGGAGTGCAGCACCCGCATCCGTAGTGGACTTGCCTTTGGTGAAACCATATTGCTCACTATGGAAACAGTTGTTAATATTTAAGAAAATTGTGAGCTGACTGAACATTATTTTTTCGAATATTTTACTTAAGGATGGTAAAACAGAGATCGGTCTGTAATTTCCAGGCTCAGATCTATCTCCACTTTTGTAGAGCGGCACTATTTTGCTATATTTCATTAAATCAGGAAAAGTACCGGATTCTACACAATTGTTAAAAATTAGAGCTAGATAAGGAGCAATATTAGGTATAATTGTATTAAGAACTTTAACAGACATGCCCCATAGATCACCAGTTTTCTTTAAATTAAGGCTTTTAAAAGTTTTGACAATTTCATATGGTGACACATTCTTAAACACAAAATTTTGTCTACAACTATTTACATGGGTTTTTAGTATTATTTCTGCTTCCGAAGGAGATGATGGCAGTGAACGTGTTACTTCGATAGGTATATCGGAAAAAAAATTTTGAAAAGTATTTGCCACTTCTAAATCTGAATTTAAGATCATATTATTAACTTTTAATTTAATAGGTTCACAAACAGCTCTAGATCTCCCAGTTACAGTAGTAATAGCATCCCATGTAGCTTTAATTTTATTATTAGAGTTCAAAATTTTTGCTCTTATTTACATAGACTTAGCCTGGACACATACCTTTTTAAATATTTTTGAAAAATTTCTAACTTTTAACAAGAATGCCGGATCTTGATTCCATTGCCTCATATTATATAATTTGATTTGATATGATTGATTGGTTGATTGAAAAGCGAAATCAGTAAGCATATTTTAACTTTGTTGTTTCCACTTATTATTGCTTTTTTTTCAATTTTATTCTTTATCCCACACTTCGCAGGGTAGATAGACAAAGGAAATTTGGAAACCTCATGTTATGACACTCCGCTCCCACTGTTTATGTCAGTTCCCAGCTGATCCAATACAGTTTCTCCGGTATTATTGCAAATGTGAACATCATAACATACCCATAACCAAAACTGATACCCTGAATTAATAAAATTAGTAAATAATATATGGAAAACGTACATCTCGTAAACAGGACTACCGCAAGCAATTTGCCCATATTTGAACAAAGAGGGCACACGGGCTGAGGGACAATTTAAATAATTTCTAATAGGAGAGCATTTGGGACGACCCACATTGACATAGGATGTGGATAAATATCACTAAGTAACCTTTTTGAATGAACTAATTTTAATATTAATATTATTTTGAGGCAAAGAGCGGCGTTGAGTTTTGCCAATCAACACGCAAAGGCTCCAGAATTCGGCGGAAAGTGGGGAATGGAATGTTTTAACACTAAGTTCCCTCTACCTACCCTGCTGTGTGCGGGATACAGCGTGAAGCTGATTTTTTTGTCTTTTTGATACGAATTTTTGAAGGGAACGAAGTGTCTTAGCACTAGGTACCCTCTGCTTACCTCTATGTGTGACTTATAGGATATTTATAGGGTACAGCGTAGAGGTAAGTTTTTTTTTATTTGGTCTTACTAAAAGTTCTTACTTATATTGATAAAAAAGAAGATTTAATCTATTAAAATATTTTTTTTTTGTTTGGAATGAATATTCGAATACTTAGGTGTTTCTATACGCTTAAATGTTTCTTTAGCTATTATAATAATTTGGCATCATTAAGTAAGCTGCTGATGCGGCGACCTCGAAGATGTTGATAATGAGGATGAGGACGTTAATGATGATGGTGTGAAACAGTCAATATAGACAGTAGAATATGAAAGTCGTCGAATAAAGCTAGTATATTATAGTATATGAGCCAGTCGTGCAAAAGTAAAGCTATTTTCCATTCCAATTACCGCTTAATGCATCCAACATCATTAGTGGTTTTATATCGGCAAGCATTTTGGTTAAATATTAATAGTAAAAATGAACTGTAAATATCAATTATTTAGAGAAAATTTTATAGTAACTAACGAATGAATCTCTCGAGCGTGTAAATTAGGTACTCGATAAATATTCACGAAGTTCACTTTCAATTTTAATTATATAAAAATGTAGATAGATGTAGGTTCTAGTAAATTATCAAAATAATTATTTGAAAAAATCTAATATTACTTGTACATTATAACATGGCTGTAGATTCGATTTTTTACATTTCCTTTCTCTTGCAACAAGATAAAATTCGGGGTTGAGTTCCGCAACTCAATATCCCTCCGCCACTCTCTTTCTACATGTGAGAAAAAAAAAGAATTTATTAGTGGATTAAATTTAAAAAAACCTAAAAGTAATTTTACATTTAGCCCTAATGGGTAATGTATTCATTAAAAACCCTCTACAAATTCTACGCATGGTCACTCTATGTTAAATTTCAACCAAGCTTAATCGTCCTGAAGTTGTGAGTCATAAACGTTGGGATCAAAATGGGATTGTGAGAATAACTATGAACGAAAACGTTGAGGGTTGATTCTCACTCTAAGGAATTGATAGAAAGCCTTCATATAAAGAATTCAACCATTTAACACAATGTCTCGATAATTGGGCGGTGCGTAGGGTGCGGAGTGTAAGACATTACAAGGTTCCCTCTGCCTACCCCACCATATACTTCTAAATACTACTTCTTCATAAATTAGTATCTAACAATTATATATATATACATGAAAAATGTACTGAAAATTCAATTTTAAAAGAATTAAAATCACTAACGCCTAATTAAAACATCGATCAAAAGCTGTTTCAATTAAAAAAGTTCCGAACGTAACATACATTTTGTATTACAAAACAGTAAACTTAAATAGAGAATTTCAAGTCCAGAGCTTTACTCGAAGTATTTTCTTTGATAAAATTCTATTAGCACATTCTGTATTCATTCAAAGTTTTAAGGTTTCTTAGATATCTTAAAGATTTTAGATCTTGAGAAACTCCAACCAACTGCAATGTTATGTAAGTAGTAAAGATGGGCTAAGTTTTTTATAGTTTAAGGATTGTATCTTATATACTAGGCTAGTACCTAGTATATACGTACTGAACATAGAATGGTTCGTTGGTGTTGTTATATTAATTGATTGCCGTTTCCCTATTTCTTAGTGTTGCCATATTATTAATTAAATTTACATATGGTTAGAATAATTACTTTATCTTCTTTTATATATTTACTTATAAATTATAGTGAACGTGTATAATACAAAATTATATATGTTTCTTTTGTCTATAATCAAAGGGCCATACCATAGTATCACAGTTCATGAGATATGAGCTTGGTGACAGATGAACAGACAGACAAACGAAGGGACGGACAGCAGGCTTAACAATAGAACCCGTTTTATCCTTTGGGTACGGAACCATGTCATATAAAAAATCGTAATACTAATTAAAATTAAAACTAAGCTGAAGCTTAAAGCTGAAACCGTAATATCTTCATATACGACTATTTACCTCTAGTGTTTACTAAGTATTTAAAGTAGTTACCAACTGTATAGCTTGTATAGTTACGTAAGAATCCTCTACGTGCAACTTAGGAATTAGATTTGAGGCGAGGTGCGCTACGGTTGCAGAGTGCAGTCACTTTCATATTTGGATAGCATATTATATTAATAATCTATTTATTTTTAGTCTATAAAATGAACTTTTAAAGGGCTATAAACAAAGAGGTTCTCTTGATGGGGAACGGACGGACGGAAGTATCTTAATGAGGAACAAAGTGTCGAAACACTAGGTTAAACAAATATCCAGGTTCCCTCTGCCTACCCTGCTAACATGCAGGATAAAGCGTGAAGCTGAAGAGAATAATATTGTCAAACTATGACAATTACGTTACAATTTACCAAAAAACACTTGGATAAAAAGCTAAATTGGTCCTTTTGGGTTATAAAAGAACATCTCCAATCACCCTTCCCCTGAATTATGGAATCTACGTTGACACTTCATTATTCAGTGGAATGCAATAATATGCAAATGGGTGTTCAGAGCCCGAGTTGATCCCCTCAACAATTTTATGGGACGTGCCACTCATATTTAGATTAAGATTTTATTTCTTGCTTATCTTTAAACTACAAGATCGATCAGGATTAAACAGTATACTTAATATGAAGGTATAATTTTAATTTTTTATAACGCCAAAATGAGTCACAGAATTTATGAGCTTTGAATGACTTTCGGTTTCTGTTTTATAGACATTTTCTTTGCTAGTATATTTTTAGGATATAATAAATATACGATAAATGTAAAAAAGTTAAAAGAAAACAGATGAAAAGCGAGCAGAAACAATTTTCCAAATAAATAAACAAAGACAATCTGCTTATAATATCAGTAAAGATTTCTGAAAGAAATTAAATATCGATATATCGATACGTACAGACCTTACATACCTATGTAGAATGAACGTTGCAATCATTTAACAAAGCCATCCCCAATTTCCGCCGAATGTTCGGATCGTAACGTGACTGGCGGAATTCAACGCCACGTTTTGTCTACCAGAGCGTTGAAATGCAAAAAAAATTTATATTCGTTCCCCCGAGTGGGCATCAAACCTACAACTTTCGCGTTCATTGTCGAAGGCTGTCTTACAGCACCACAACTTTTTCCACGAATTTCCTTTAATAGAATGTAAACCCTCCACCACCGCGTTACAAATACGTTCCTATTCCATCACCATGGGGTAAATTACAGGTAAAAATTGGTCTAAAACTTAAACCCCATCGGTCTTAGCAACTAACACTTCAATACCACAACAAAACAATAAACCCCACGGAATTAAAATATATTCTGTAAGCTTAGTGGCTTAGCTCTCTACTCTCTGTTTATTATTAAACAACTTGCATCATGTATTTACTCTGTCTGCCTTAAGAATCCGGTGGAATACTCCGTTTCCCGTTAAATCTTAACACTATGTTCTCTACTATGTGCGGGATACAACGTGAAGAATTAAAAAAAATAAAACACTAAAGTAAGTCATCTTCAAAAATAGTAAAATATATACTTAACTCTAAATATAAAATATGCTCTACTGTGATTATTCTATGAGACGCCATAAAAGAATGTAAACGACCCAATAAAAATTACAAATGCTTCCGTTTACTGTAGAGCTGTCGCCGTCGGCGGCAGCAAAGGTTACTATATAATGTTAATATAAGCAATCCAGGCTTTATTTAGTTACAAAAAATGCAGTTTCACGCTTTATCCCGCATAACAGGATAAGTAAAGGAAACCTAGTGTCAAGATTCTACTTTCCCCATTTTCTATTTAGTGGTGGAATTCAAAGTTAATTAAAGCTAACTTCGAATTCCACCACTACCACACATTATGAAAATATAAACGTAAATAAATATTTCTCTTCCTCTAGTGGGGATCGAACCCACAACCGTCGCGTTACAGTCACACCCTTGTGCCGCTGCGCCACGACGGCTTATATTTCGACGGTATTTGTTATCATTTCTTTATAATAATGGTTATTTATTAACAATAAAGTCTCAAAGCGTCAGTCTCAAAGGGGTGTTGATTAACTTTCATATTTTACATTGTACACTGTATTATATATTGTCAGGCGTTAATGAGATCGGTATCGCGTTCGTCCGAAAATTGCCACCCATTTTATTTTTTAAATAAATTTGTAATTAATTATATACTATTTATATTTTGATGGTAAATAGCTATATTTTGGTCACATCAAAAATAGCACCAGGCAGAGGGAACAAGCAATGCTTCCAGAATTCGGCGGAAAGTAGGGAACGTCTAAACACTAGGCTCCCTCTGCCTATTTTGCTGTGTGCGGGATTCAGCGTGAAGCTGAAAATAATAACATTACTAAAACATTTTTGATATTCACCATGAAAAAACGTAATTTAACTATCTCTATGAAACGGAATAAGAAACAGCATCTAAAACAAATAAAATAGCGTTTGACAAATATCGTAAAATTTTAACGCCGCAAAAATACTCAGACTTGGTGACGCTGAACTAACGCAGGCGTCGACTGAACCTAAGGTAAACAAGACTGGTATTTAGTTAGGAAACTTGTTTTTTAAAATACTATTTAATATTTTTTAGTTTTACACATATCCCGAACATAGCAGGGTAAGCAGGGGGAACTTGGGAACCTAGTAACTCTCCGTTCCCATTGAGATACTTCCGATCCCCACTTTCCTAAACTCTGAAGTACTAAATATGTTTGTTAGAATAAAATTGTATAACTTATTTGGTCATCCAGCTTCATCTTTTTTCTGACATAGCAAGGTCAAAGCCAGGCAAAAAAGAAAAATATTATAATTATGTCAATCTCTTTCATGTACAGACGGCGGCCTAATTTTATTATATGTATAGATAAAATTTTAAAAAGGCATAAGTTTTTAATAGATTTTATTTTAAAATATCTCATTTTGTATCCGCCTGTACAAAAATCTCGATACCCGCAAGTATTTAAAGTTACCGACCGCACGAGCGACGTGAGACTTATTTCATACACTTTCACATAAAATTGCTTTGACTGCTTGTAATTCGGAGCGCGATGGAGAATTTTATATAATATTAATTTTTATTTTCCTTTTTACGTGGTGTAATTTTTTAGGGTTAGTTTTTCTTCTATCACATTATATTGCATCACAGTTTAACCTGCATACACTAGGGTAGACAGAGGGAACCCAGTGTTATGTCAATTCGTTACTCATTTTCCATTGAATTTTGGAGGCCTCGACACCAGAGATAAGAAATGAAAACATATTTCATTTTCTGGATTGGGAATCGATCTCACAACTTACTGTACTTCTTCTAGTATATAAGTAATATACCTATATATTATTAGGAAAAGAATGAAGATTCCAAATTTAATCAACATTACAGACATTTGAATCAAAATACAACGCTTTTTGGTCCCAAGAAGTCCCTTCTCATAAACTGTAACGCGTAAAACCGTAGAACTTGACCGCCGGGTACGGTTAATTGCAGGTCGAGAAGCTCGTGATGGCCTGAAATTCTTAGTGTTTATTATTCCGTTATTTACGACTCACCCTTAGCATATTACACCGTATCATTAGAGAACTGTGGTAAGCAATCAACATTACAAAGTCATTGACTTAAACCTTTCCACATTAAGAATAGCGTTAGTTTATTTCTCTATCTCTCTTTTTCATATTTGCAGTGAGAAAAGGTGAGTTATATCACTCAGCTCTTCAGTTTTCGCTGAAATATAAAAATAATGTTGTATTTGTTTATTACAAGCAACAAAGAAATTCGCAACCATTAACTACGGGTCAGTAGTCTCATTATCTAAGACAACAATATTGTCAGTAAAAAAATAGCAGAATATTTCTCATCAATATTGTCCTTTTCCTGCCAATTTAGTTCATATAATTGGATCTCAAATTGAGCCTTAAGCTTATTTCTATGGAAAGTGCGATTCATTCCGTTCTAGTTCTCTGAGAATAAAAGTAAGTATATTATCTTTCACCATTCTTTGTGAATTAATTGCAGGCAATCAATTGAAATCTTTCTGAAAAAAGTTTTAACGATTTTCTTGTGAACGTGGTTAGTTTCGAAAAGAATGCATATCAATATTAATACGTTAATGCTAAAATGAGTATATTTGTTAAGATTTTAAACATGAATTATTTTTCTTGTCTTCTTAACAATAATATTAAGAATGTCTATAGAACGTATTGCTCAGTGATCACAGCGCTTGGACAGTTTCAACGAGGTTCAAATCCTGTTAGGGAAAAAAGGACCAGTTTAATTACTAAAAAAACGTGGTAAAACCCAAACTATATTAGACATGAAAATAAAGCCTTAAATAATGTACTTCAGTATCTGTATACTTACATAATAACTTAATGTTAAAGTATGAGAAATAAATATAACTTTTTATATATATTTTTCCAATTTTTTTATAGAGAAAAGTATTACACTTCTTACAGAATTCCCAGCACTGGTAGCCTTTATGGCTTTTCGATGGTTGCAATATTTTTTCAATAAAGTCAATTTTCAATTTGAATTTAAATATAATATGATTCCAGTTTTTTTAACTTTGCTGAGGTTATTTTAAACTTTGTTATTCCTGTTATTATAAAATCAATTTCCTTTATTCAAGTTTCTGTTCTGCTTGTTTGTTCATGTTCTTTTTTACGAAACGATTTTTTCGTATTTCCAAGGTATCTTTATTAAAAATACACAATTTTATATGAATAGGTTTTTATATATTTGTTAGCCCTAAAAAAATATTTGTTGTGGATCTTTATTGAATATTTAGTTATGTTAATATGTATGTTAATATTGATATTTTATATTTATTAAATAGAAGTAAAAATTACCTTACATTATGACTACAAGGAACGACATTAAAATGTAGAAAAACTAATAATTTGCAACTAGAGGCCGTCACAAGGGTACGACTGTTACGCGACGGTTATAGGTTCCCCACTCGAGAGAATGAATTATTATTTATTAATACTTTCGCAGAAAGTGGAGAACAGAGTGTCTTAACACTAGGTTCTCTCTGCATATCCTGCTGTTGCGAGATAGAACGTGAAATTGATTGAAGTTAATTTAAATTTTTAATTAAGAGCAACGTGTTAACTTTTTTCTCAATAACTTTTAACTCTCAATTTCAAATTTTTAACAACTCCAAATGACAGTAAAAATTTAATAAAGATGAAATGCAAAAACAAAGTTTATATATAATTTTAATTTTTGAAAGTTTTATTACTGCAAACAAGTTAATTAGAATATTATGAATTTATATTGAAGAACCCAGTCGTGGCGGAGGGGCACAAGCTGACCGTAAACGCGACTGGTTGTGGGTTCGATTCCCATTCGAGGAATATTGATACAATTTTGTGGAAAATGAAGAGTGGAGTGTATTAATTGTAGAATCTCCCCACTCTCTCTCCTCTGCTTACCCCGCTATATACGGGATACAGCGTGAAACTGAAAAAAAATGTTACAAATAACAAAAAATATTATAAAATGAAACAGAAAGAAACCATTACTCATCTTATAAATATTAATCTCTGGAGAGAATATTGTCAGTTATTTTTCATATTAAACGGGTACATTTCGTTCAATAGACTCTCTATGCAGATGTCCCAGCGGACGCGACTCCGGAACCACTCTGACCCGGAAATGTTACTTGCCTTTTTATTATTATCATTATCTCAATTGGGTATTTCGTAAAGAAATAATATATTTTATAGTATTATATAGGTTGAATATTAAATTACTGACTGACACAGTGCCTGTAGGTTCGATTCTCACTAGGGAAAATTAATTATATAATTTTCATTTTCCTCGCTTTGGTAAGAAGGCAATATGCGGCGTTGTCAAAGTTGCTATGTCTCATAAATTTGGCAGAAAGTGGGGAACGACTTGTTTTGATGCTAGGTTCTCTATGCTTCTTACTTTTACGTAATCTGGTCAGTGAACCACTATATGGACTCCGTAATCTGGTTTTTACAGGATACTAGACTATCCCCGGGAAGTATGAGGGTTGCTGAATATCCAAAAGTCACAAGTCCTGGAATGATAGTCTGACGTAACAGTCATTGTTTTGCACACCCGCTGAACATACAAAACAGTATTTGCAGGGACAGATTTGGACGCATCCCCATGTAGGCATTATGTTTCTACTCTCAATACAAAATTGAAATAACATATGTTTCAATATGTACTAAAAAAATACCAATTCTTTTTTTTATACTTTTATCTCGGACGTAGTTTTTAAAATAAATAAAAATTCCCGCACAGAAAAGAGTTATATCACTGTGGCAATATTTGGAATTTTCATGAAATTCTGTTTGACGTTTGCTCTACATGAAATTTTGATTCAATCAGTCCAAAGGAAAGATTCGTGCTTTATATATATACTATTTTTAAGGTAGTTTTCTGCATTTTATTATTAAGGTATGCTAAAATTCTTATATTTTCTTATATTTCTTATATTTAAAAACAACAACCTCCTCACAAAAAAAAGAAATATACTTTTACTCAAAACAATCAAATCTTGTTAACACAAAGAATTATCTATATTTATCTACTCAATAAAAAAGAAATAAACATAAAAAATAAAAATTAAGGCTTTTTCATAGATGGAAATTACAATTTATTTTTTTATTATCATGGGTTTTAGACTTAAAAATCATTTTTATATGTCAAATGTGTAAAAAAATATTTATATTATTATTTGTGGCGCAGAAGCACTGTAAGTGCGACGGGCTCTGCTCTATAATATTTTCATTTCCTCCCTCTGGTGACGAGGCAGCGCGGCGTTGAGTTTCGCCACTCCACACTCGATGACTCCAAAATTTGATGGGAAGTGCGGACATTGGGCTCTGCCTACCCTGCTAAATGCGGGATACTACGTGAAGCTATAAAAAAAGTGTTTGGATAAATCATATTCCCATATATACAAAGCTGGGGGAAACCGCTAGTTTAATTATATAACTGAATATGACCAAAGTTCTGTCTCAACTGAAGATTAATGAAAGTTCTAGTACCCGAGAGCTTTTATTACAGCTATTCAATCAAAATTAGTTAGTCTACCTACATTACAAGCGGTATTGTGGCAACTTTAACTGCACACGATCGTTGTAGGTTTTGTTCTCGTTTAGGGTAAAGCTCACGTATAACCCACAAAAATTTGTATGGTATGGTCTTTTTAAGTTTAATTTATGTATGAAAATTATATAAGAATGATTGAAAATTTGGTAAGATTATATGAATTTTTAATTATCAGTATTTGTAAATGTGTGAGTGAGTGAATATATATGCGAGTGCATGTGTTTATTTGTGTGTGTGTTTGTAGTTCTGATTGTGTGAAGAAAAATACATGAAAATGCATTACGTTATCTGATTCTATAACTATCACAAACAATATAAATAGATGGATGTTGAAATAGCTCTTCAGTAGTGACATTAATTCCGCATATTTTATATTTTGTTTTTTTTTTGTAAGCCAGTCGTGGCGCAAAAGCTCAAGTGTACGACTGTAAAGACGACTGGTTGTGGGTTCGATCCCCACTCGAGGACATTAAATATTTATTTAAACTTATAATTCCATTTCTTCGCTCTGGTCGAGGTGCAACTTCGAATTCCGCCACTCAATACGCAATGCCTCCAGAATTCGGCAGAAAATAGAGAATGGAATATCTTAACACTAGATTCCCTCTGCCCATCTTGTGTTGTTTTTTCGTTTAATATTTTAATTAAAATTGTAGAATTGTAGAATGTACAATAAAACATTTTTAGAAAAGGTTGCCCTATAATTCTACCAAATAGAGTTAGCTCAGAGATTTAATAAGGATTTTTATGTAATGGCTAACTTTAAATAGAAATTTTAAAAAGGTTTTTTAAACAAACAAGAATGAATTTTATTTAAATCAAAATGTTTCTTTTATTATTGTCATTATGAATATAACTTTATTCGTTACCATTTCGTATTTTTTTTACTCAAAGCTAGCCCAAACATTTGTCTAAGTAGATTTTTTTATTCTAAGTTAGTCTAAAGCTGGTAGCTAGAATGAATCTAGTGATAAAACACTCCGTCTCAGACTTTCTGCCGAACTTTCGTGACATTGCGTTTTGTGTACTCAACACCGAGCCTCGCCTAAACTCTCATAGGCTCAGTATTGACCAAATGATTATAATTAATTACCTCGAATAAAAATCGAATTTACAACCGTCGTGTTTACAATCAAAACCAAGTATTTCGTGTATAACATAATAATAATTTTAGTAAAGATCCTTTTATTATAGACACTTTAGGTCACGTAACGGGGTTCTTTGAAAGACTTCAGTCATGTATTATTCTGAGTAACAATGAAAAATACTTGAGAGGTGTTCCTCTCATGAGAATAAGATTGTATATATTTAAAGAAGAAAAGCCTTTACAGCAAATGCCGCGTGTTTTATCTACCAAAAATATGTTTTAGTTTGTTTTTTGCTATTTTAGATATCTTTCTATACAAAATGAACAAATTAATTAAATAAACTGTTAAATAATGGGCCGGAGATTCTTACACTACGTTCCTAGGTTCCTTTTGCCTACTCTGCTATGTTTGGGATACAGTATGAAGCTAAAAAATAAAAATAAAACCTTAAATCTCAGTCTTAACGCTATTTTCAAGAAATAACCAACTAGAAAGTTAAAAAATTGCCAAACTTTCTCGCAAAAATGTTCCTAAGATGCTATCAAAATCCCTGTAGTGACGTTAAACTAGAAAAACGACCGTTTAGAACTATTTCATTGGATTTCTCGTGTAAGCCCCAATATAATATATCAAAATAAAATGCCTTTGTCGGTAATAACTTACTTGCTTATATTAAATGTGACGGCGTACAACTTCACATAGGAAATATTTTTTTTACTCTAGTTTCCTTACTTTAACTAGTTTCTCTACAATCTACTAGTATTTCTTTAGCATCAATATAAGTCAGAAATCGAGAATTCATTCGCTTTATATAAAACTTTATACTTTATTAGACAGTTAGTTTTCGAGGCCAGTCGTGGCCCAGGGGCACAAATGTAACTATTAACGCGACAGGTTGTGGGTTCGGTTCCCAATCAAGGATATAAAATATTTTATATTTTATTGTCAGAAATGGACCAAAATAAAATAGGACCACACAGGAAGCACTAGCTTTCAAATAAAAAAAGACTAATCAAAATCGGTTCGCCCAGTTCTGAGGTAACAAACGTAAAACATAAAATTACAGTCGAATTGATAACCTCCTTTTCTTACAGTCGGTTAAAAAAAGTTGAAATAACTAGCAATTTCACAAATTGCCAGTATTGATATAATTTAGAATTTGTGCTAACGTTAAATTAGCTTTCAAAGTACCCTTTCATCTGATAGTTTTGACGTAACTACGTTTAAGTTGGAATAAGCATATTAATTATATTTCGAATTAATATTAATTGGTTAATGGTAATCTCTTGATATTTTCATAGCTTCATTTAATAATTCAATTTTCAGTTAATATTATTTGAACCTCGTTTCATAGGTTATAAGTAAATCAACGCGCGATTAGCCTGTTTTTATTCAAATTCATATTCAACTTTAATTTCACCTTTTAAAAATGATATCTTATTGCAAAATTGCAATGCTATTGACGTTAAAATAATAAATTATTTTAGTTTTTTTCCGCTTAACGCTGTATTTCGTGCACAGCAGGGTAGGCAAAGGGAACCTAGTGTTACGCACTCCTATCTCCATTTTCCGCCAAGTTCTGGATTCATTGGCTCGTTGAGTGGCGGAACTCAACGCCCTCTTTGCCTTGTTACCAGAGCGAAGAAATGAAAATATAAATTTAAATAAATATTTTATTCTCTCGAGTGGGAATCGAATCCACACGACAGAAAGTGAGAAACAGAGAATCTTAATACGAGGTCCTATCTATTTACCCCACTATTTGCGGGGTACAGCGTGGAACAAAAGAAAAGAAATTAAATAAAAAGATTATTGTTTTTTTCTTTTTTCGAAACTATCTAAATCTATTCAACCTCTCTCTTTATGTATAGGAACAAATGTAATTAATTAACATAATGATATAATTGTGTAAGTACTTAACGGAGAGTGGTTCTACGTTTATGTAGCGGCAGTAATTTCGACGACAAAGAAAACTCTTAGATTAGACCGTGCTGAATAATTCTTAGTTGTTGCTCTTGTAAAAATAAAACTATTTAGTTTATTTCATAGTCCATTGCTAATTTTATTTAGCTCGAGACTGGCATTAGTCAGTTCAACATTTTTAGTTGCGTTCATTAAAATTAATTGAATCATTAAAACAAACATATAATTTGTTTTTAGTTTACTTTTCCTGTATAGAAAGATAGGCGGAGAGTTTAATTAACACTTCATTTCCCATATTCCGCCTTATTTTCGAGACATTCCATATTGGGGAAACTGAATGGACGCTTTGTTTGCAATAAGTGAAATATACCTAATAATGTAACAATAAATATAATATTCCGTTGCCCGCTTCCATCCGAATTCTTGAGGTATTACGTATTGAGTGGCGGAATTCAACGCCGCGTATTGCTTCGTTACCAGAGGCAGAAAATGAAATATTTTATATTTTGTTGTGATAACAGTCGCACTTTTCGCCACTGGCCTCAACCAAATTTCAAGTTAATCTTAATTGTTTAGTGTTGAAATCCTCCGCTCCCCATTTTCCGCCGAATTCTTTAGGCAGTGACTGTTGAGTGGCGGAATCAATGCCGCGAAGAAAATATTAAATTTAATTTAATTTCCTAGAGTGGGATTCTAACTCCACAACCTCTCGCATTTAAAGTCACTCCTTTGTCTTCCTGTGCCAGGATTAGCTCCATTACTTGTCTTTTATCATGTAAACCTTAAACTCCTTACAAGATTTCACTTATCTGTGGTTTCAATCGTTGATGTTGGATGAGTTAGACGTTCACAGCATATATATTGTTGTTCTTTAGAAGTTCGATGTAAGTTTAATCTACTTAGCACATTATAAACTTAGACAGATTGACTTGCTATTGAATACGAATAGGTACAATATAATTAACTTTCGTTTCCTGTTTTGTTAATTACTTTTGAAAAACGTAATGATGACAGGTACTGATGATGATGATGACGGTTAATAGATTTTGGATGATGAATAGATTTAAAAGTTTTTTAGTTTAGGTGGAGGCTAATATTTCTTTTAGATCTGTTTTTAACATGCATTCTCTTATTGTATAACATTCTCAATCTCCTTCGTATGTTCTCCATACATCTTTCTTTATATTGTCCAGATCCAGTATTGATGCGTCGTATAGAATTAATTGTATAAATCTGATAAAACTCGACCCATTGCCGTCAAATTTTTGGATATTTCAATACGAAATAAAGTGTGGTATGCCAAAACCAAATTAAAAGGAACTGGTATTACACAATCTAAGTTTTTGACACCATCTCGGCACCACGAAATGTTCCATTCGTGAGGCGAGGTAGCGTTTTTTGGCGTTTTTTTGTCTCAAGTCATTCCTCTCTAAAAAATAGAACTAACAAGGGAAGTACAACCATTCGAACAACATTTTCCCCGAATACACAAAAACTAAATCCAAACTAATTATAACATTTACAACATAAATAACACAAATACCCTACAAATCATAATAAAAGTCAGCAAAAACAAAAAGTTTTTGCCGGAACAAAGTTCGTTAGTGGGTTGTAGTTTAAGAGATTAACCGCTGTCCAAATTCAAAATAGGGATGTCAGGATCTGGTGGACCGGAAGTACTTTACGCTTTTTAGGTATTCAACGATTGAAATTATTAAAGACAAGACTTCCCGTCGCTTGAAAAAATATCATTTTTGTATAAGCTTCATATTTGAATGTTTTTATATGAAAATATAGTCGTTTATTTGCTTGTATGTAATTTTATAAAAGTTTTAATTGTTAACTTTCATTTATTCTTAATTGTAAATTACTTAATTCATTAAAAAGAAAAACGAATACAAAAATAACTGTCAGATTTCGACTGCCAACACGTTAACTGCTAATTACTACTAATTCGGCGGAAAGCTGTCTTAATGGGAACAAAGTGTCTCATCACTACTTTCCCATGTTCCCTCTTAGCATCCAAGAAACACCATTAAACACACATAATACGTGATCAGCATAAATATAAGCAAGTCCAAACGAATTCTGTAACAGTTTAATATTTGCCTCATAACATATTCAAGGCTTTAGTTAGACGTCGCTGATATACGGTCCGCTAAACTAAGCAAACTTTGGTGAAACGTGGCGTTGGATGGAAGTGGATGTATTCTATTAAGGTTCCTGTTTTTCAAACGAGCTCACCACAATGTCTCCTAGAGCCATGATTAAAGAGAATAATAAATTGTACGATAAAATAGGAAAATCGTTGTTCTAGCTAATAGCATATGTTTTTGTTTTATATTTACTTAGCAGGATTGTCAAAGATATTGCAATTGATTTTAATGAATGAAAGTAGGTAATGGGTTAATAAATAGTGTTTCGGGATTCATATTATGTATTTTATTACGTACCTACGAGTCTATTTTAATTTCGGGAGTTAAATTCATGAATCAAAATTTTTCCTGGTCATATTCCTCGTATATTGTCGTTATAAAATTAACTTTTAATGTTATTTTTTTAAATGAAACCCAGAAATGTTTGTTTGTTATTTAATATCATTATCCTATATCTTATAAAACAAAGTCGCTTTTCGTGTCTGTCTGTTGTTTCTAACTCTTCTTCTTCTAAACCACTCAACGGATTTTGATGCGGTTTTCACCATTAGGTCGAGTATTTTTCGTAGAAGGTTTATATATAGTTTATTATTTGTACATTCTTATGTAAATTAACATAAATACGATAAATGTATATAAAGTCCTACCCGTTGAGACACTTTTGCGCATGCGCTGCTTTAATGGTAAGTACTAGATGAAAATAATGTACGGGAGAATTGTGCCTCTTAATAAGGTCTACAAAAAAGTCCGCGAGAGCATATTCGTATCTTTTAAGAATAACGTGTAGTGATCATATTTCTGTCTAAAAATAAAAATTTCAATATATTTTTTATTGTGAGCAATATTTTTCCATAATGGTATTAATCCTTATCCTTTAAAATACTTTATTAAATTTCTACGTTAAACGAAGATAAAATTTGCTTTTCACACTATTTCGAAATTGCGAATAGTTTTACAGAAAAACGCATTTAATTGTTGACACATCACGCCGTTGACACATCAGCTGTATGTTACTCAAGTTTCACTTATCCCTTACTCTCAGCATATAAATAAGTATATTAGTTACGTTGGCGATTTAATGTAGACCAAAACTGTCTTTTACTGTTTTTCATTTTAATAAGTTTTTACAATATCAAAAAATCCTTGCTGCGAAACGGCTCGCCACTCGCCATGTGTCCGCCGCGCCCGCCTGGCTTACAAGCATCGGTGGTTCAGTGGTAGAATGCTCGCCTGCCATGCGGGCGGCCCGGGTTCGATTCCCGGCCGATGCATTCTATTTAATTTTCCTCACAGGCAGCCACGTAGTGCTTGCTTTTCATCAGGGACAGAATACCCTCTTCAGCATTAACCACAAGCTCGAAAAAAAAAAACCCGCCGGTCTCTATAGCAACGAAGATTTTGATGCGTTTGTACGTATTGGATAATTGGAGTTGAATGTATTATTTCAGCGCGATATATTTGGTTTCATATTTTTTGTAGTAGTTATTAGTAGGTAGGTTTTTGTTTATAATTTCTTCCGTTTAAAAATAGTCATTTAACTATCTAAAAATAGTCATTTAAATATATTTTAATAAGTATATGAAAAGATTAGTAGCACAGATTTAAAATTACGGTACCTACTAAAAAATCCTTGCTGTGTAAAACAATTGGAAAATCCTTATTGAAACTACGAAAATGCGGGCTGCATTAGGGTTTAATTAATTTTCACATTATCTTAAGTGCTTTTCTGCTTCTACAAACATACATTATATGAATAATCCAGTAGGAAAAGCGGGCGAAGCCGCAAGAGGGTCGCTAGTTTCTTAATAAAATATTTTGTCTTATAAAAATAAATCAGTTTGTTTGACAAAAACTTTGTTTCAGTTGACTTGTTTGTAACTCGCTTGTAACATTGGCGGAAGTGCCCAGTATTTACTTTTAGTGCTTACTCTTAGCTAACTAAACAAAAGCAACGACGATATTTTAGATAAAGATTTATTACAAAATAAAATTTGAAACCTTTAAGCTAAAGCTACATCACTCGCCGGAAAGTGCAGACCGGAAGCGTCTTAATAGGAACGGAGTGACACACTACGTTAATAGTAGGTTGCTAGGTTCCCTCTTCCTATCGTACTGTCTACGGGAAACAGCGTGAAGCTTTTATCTAAATTAAATTTGCTTTTTACCATTTAATTTAGCCAGAAAAACAAATTACCTCATTGCATACTAATAAAATATGTCTAATATTAAAATACTGCCTGTGTTCTAGGTTTATTTGCAGTAAACATCTCGCCATATTTTCTTTTTATGAAGACGTAAAGTATACGCGGTGCGAGTAAGCGCGAGTTTGAAATATGTCTTCGCTATATATCAAGGTAATTTAGAAATCTCGGTGAACTATCGGCTGCTATTGAATTGTACATTTTGCTATGTTTCCGTTGTTTCCGTTGGGATATTTTGTTGATATTAATAATCGATTATGTTTATATTATGAAAGTTATAAGGTAGGCATAGGAAAGTAGTGTTAAGACACTCCGCTCCTAACTTTTCGTCGAATTCTGGAGACATTGTGTGTTGACTGACTCGACACCAGAGCGAAGATATAAAAATATTAAATAAATAATTTCCTCGAGAGGGAATCGAAGCCACAACCTGTCACGGTAGCAATGACACATGTTCCCCTGCGCCACGGCTGGCCGCAATTTTTTTATTAGGAAAAATAAAAAATCTTATATAAAAACGTAATTCTATATAGATGAATGTATTTAACCTAAAACGACTTAAGATATAAAGTCAACTCATTTCTTCCTAAAGCATACAAGTATAATAATATTTAGATGAATACCGAATATAAGCAAGAGATATCCAATTATTATTATAGCACACGCTCCACTGGTCTGTAGGCTCATATAGAAAAATACTTTGTTGTTCACTGATCCGTATTGGATCGTAACGTTAAATTTTATATATTCTCTTAAATAGCTGTAACTTATATATTTACAGAGCTATTCTATGTGACTGACAGACAAACTATTGGATTTAGAAAGATGAAAAATTGGGATATAGGAGATTGAGAATGGACCTCTTTTTGACATGCATTCTCCTATCCATACCTATATTATAAATTCGAAAGTAACTCTGTCTTTCTGTCTTTTACACAATCGGGGCCAAACCGCTAATTCTATTGTGATAAAATACTAATATAAAGATATTTGAGGGTCTCGGGATGAACATAGGATCCTTTTTTTTCTCATATTTGTAATATTTTCGATATATACCAATATATTAAAATACTTATTAATTTGACATGCAATTTATTCCGCCTTGTTAATAACAACCGTCGCTATGCTATGCTATTACCGTACAATCTACTTCGTGTTTTCTCCATACAACGTGACATTGGCGTGTATTAGTGCTCAACTAGGACGCTCGAAGCTGCAGAAGAAAAAACCTAAATCAACTCTAGTATCGAATCACTATATTCTTTTCATAGTAAAAAAAAAAGATTTATATAATATGTTGAATAGAGGAATCAACAGCCGTACTTAACTTACTAAGGGCGGTACCAACCCTCGTATAAGTGTTTAGAATATACTGTCAGCCTGGTGGACGATCGCAAAGCCTCCATTCTTGACATATTCATATCGTGTATATAGTACTATTTTAAATAGAAAAGGATGACTTTTACAATAGAATAGAAATAACTAAACTTGGTTCCTATTGGCTAAAAAATATACATGAATTTAATTTTTTTTCAGCTTCATGCTGTATCCTAAATAGAGCTAGGTAGGTAGAGAGAGCCTAGTGTTAAGACATTCCTCTACCCATTTTCCGCCGATTTCTGGAGGCCTTTACGTGCTGAATAGTGGGTCGTGGGCTTGGGCCTCGCCTGAAGTGTTCCATAAGATTAAATAAAAATTTAATTAATTAATTTCAGTAATGTAATTATTATAAATTCATTTAACTATTGTCACTAAAATAGAAATATAGTCTGAATTTAACCCAAAACTTAGACAATCTCACCCTCAATACAGTATACAGGCTATAATTTATCTTTTACAATAAGCCGCCCGCGTTTATTGGAAACTATTAAATAGAGATTAGCTTTTGATTCAATTGTAATGAAATATTGTCAGTCGATTACTATTCAGCTTCAGCTTCACGCTGTATCCCGCACACAGCAGGCAGAACCTAGTGTTAAGACATTCCGTTCCCTACTTTTTGCCGAATTCTGGAGGCAACTCAGCGACGTGCTTTGCCTCGTTACCAGAGGAGGGAAATAAAAACATTAAATATTTAATTTCCTCGAGTGGACATCGAACCTACAACCTGTTGTGTTAACAGTTGCACGCGTGTGCCCCTGCGCCATGATGGATGTTATATATTTTGTTATAATTATCGTTTATACCGTGGAAATAATATATGTAACCTGTTCACACAAAATTAAACACGCGTAATGTTCAAAGAGATACCAACATAAATTGAAGGATCATACTTATAAAAATACTTTTAATATTTACAATTTTATATTTTTTTATGTTAATGCTCTGGAAAAAAAAAAAAATGTAAATGTAGAAGCTTTTTTGGCTGGCATTCTAAGGTTGTGGGTTCGATCCCACTCGGAGAAATAAATTATTTTCATTTCGTCGTTAAAGTAGCGTTGAGTTTCGCTACTCGAAAGCCTATTTCGAGAGGAAAACGGTAGACGGATTGTCTAAGGAAAAGTAAAGCGTGAAGATCACCTTAGTTTGAAACCAAAGAAAAGAAAAATTATATACGAGTACATACTGTAAGACAATTGTCAGTGTGAGGGTATTTTACAGAGAATAAAATAATAATACCCACATAATTATTTATAAAAGAGGAAGGGAACGGCTATAAAAAGTGACGTTTTTAAAGGATTGAGTCAGTACGTCGTTATTCTGCCTGTCGTAAGGTGTCAAATTGTGACAGTGTTCAAGTATTTAAAATCAGTGTCATTGTTGGAACTATGCGTTTTAAAACGTGTATAAGTGTAAAGTGTTATATAGAAACAGTGTTATAAGTGTGTATATGTAAAAGAGGAACAATAAATTATGGTTATTAAGTATTTTCTTATACTTACCACCTGACATTTTTACAAATGTCAGAAGTGGGATCCAACACCTAAAGATAACTGGTGTTGTTACTACGCCCAAAGTAGACCGACCGGCGCACGACGACCAACACGGTACGTCTGCGACGGTGATCATAGACAGAAAATTAGACAGAGATAATCAGCGGATCGATCGATCAACCGTAATAACCGGAGTTGTAGTCAAAAGCATAGTTATGGTCGCCATCCAAGTAGCAGAAGGTACAGTCGAAATCGCAGCAGACGTGAACATGAAGAACAGAGACGTCTCAGCAGGCGTAGGTGCGTGGTAGCAGGCGTGCCCGTAGTAGTGTTCAACAAAGCAACAGTGACCATGTTTATAAGCCGAAGCGTGAACAGTATGTTTGCCGCTAGCGTGACAGCCGTGCAGATGGCTCTTCTAAAGACAATGAAAATAGTCTTCTCCGAAGTAAGCATCGTTATGAAGGTACGAGCATTTTATTAATAGTAACAGTAATATTAATCATCAAGTAGAAGTGCAGAAGCGGCACAATATGGTAACAAAATTTTAATAACATATTAAGATTCAAAGTCAAAGTAGTCGCTATAATTAAAGTCTCCTTTATAACAAATCTAACAGTGTGCTAAATGTCATCTTATAGTTGACTTAGTTAGTCTGTAGAAAAGTGAATCACGTAAATGAACTAAGTGAAAATGTAATCGAAAAAAAAAAGTAATACAATTAACAGTGACGTGTTCACAGTGAACGGCATTGTTTTCTTTCATTAAACTAGAGAGAACTTTAAGTGAAATAATAGGTCAGTAGTATATTAAGTGAAATAAGGATGAAACGGAGCCTTCGATAGGTTTTGATAACTCGACAGTTACACCCGTAGATAGATATATTTAAATTATAATTGATGGCATTTTCGGCAATAACGGAAGTGCTTAGTGTCTAATGAATATTTACTTAGGTTATGCTGTTACAGAACAAACATTTATAATGTTTAAGACTTACGATACTTTTAAAATAATAGGTAAATAACATTATAATACCCACAGTATTATCATTTAGTAGAATTGATAAAAAAAAAGTCTTATAAAGT
>JAEBDU010013170.1:0-27363 GCA_016802625.1 Heliconius numata
GCTAGTCCTGGTGAAATTTGGACTCTATCCGGCGGTTCCGAGCGACTGAAAGCTATTCCCACCCTTTCTGTTTCCTCGTCTGCGCTTTACTTACTATAAGCACAAAAGCCAAATATATTAAATATATTTGGTTAAATATATTTGGCTTTTCTGCGCTTTACTTACTATAAGCACAAAAGCCAAATATATTTAACTACAGTATATATCGATCACCATCCTAGTTGCGGGTTCGATTCCGACTCGGGGGAAGATTATATTTAAATTATTTTCACTTCTCCATTCTAATCAAAGTGCAGCGATGAATTCCACCTGTCAATTTAAAATGTCTTTTAATTGGACAACAGGTGGAAACCGGAATGTCATGACAGTAGGTTCTCTTTTTATATTTCATTAATTATTCATTTTTGCTGCTTTTTCTGGTTTAAAAAGTAAATGAATGCCCAAAATACT
Source organism: Heliconius numata (assembly GCA_016802625.1). Lineage (NCBI taxonomy): Eukaryota > Metazoa > Arthropoda > Insecta > Lepidoptera > Nymphalidae > Heliconius > Heliconius numata. The sequence continues at coordinate 451 of JAEBDU010013170.1, forward strand.
TTCAACTCTAAGCTAGAATTTATGCTGCAGTAGTAATTACCTGTAATTTAATGTTTCTCTTGCATTTCGGCCAACTTATGCGAGTGTATACTAAGAATTATGGTATTCATTAACAATTTAAATTTATGCCATCATTGCAAAAATTGAATATCGCTAGCTGTCGTGCGATGATTGTGATATTATTATTTTCATTTCTTCGCTTTGGTGACAAGGTAAGGGTCTTAATGGGTCCCAGGTTCCCTCTGCCTACCCTGCTTTTTGCACGATACAGCATGAAACTAAAGAAAATAAAACCATTTATTCAAAAGTTCTACATATACTATCATCAGAAAATTTAATTCCAATTCAATTTACATATAAAATGGATACATTTAACGCAAACTCTTCTAAAAGTAAAGCGTTGAATACATGAGAACATTACGCTCATTCCGCACAGAGTGGACACCGAGCGACCGCTCTCACGTAGAATTTACATTGCGAGAGACTCGTATTATAAAAGGAAAGAGTAAAATCCTGAACGGTATGAAAAGTACGCCGGTGTTATTGTTGTCCCTTGGAAATACAGAGTACGCTTGTACTAGTGATGGGAAAGTTTATTGAGAGATCACAGATTATAAAAGTTTGTTTGTGTGTAGGTTTTTTACGGTTGCACAGATTAAAAAAGGTGTGTTTTAAAACTTGTGGTTGTATCGCTTCTCTAAATAAAAATGAATTTTTATTAAAAATTATAAAATAGACACTAAAACAATTAGTGTCTAAATTGTTATTAACAAAATTTCTCCATATAGTTTAACGTTTGTAAAAAAATGTAAAAAAAGACATATTTTCTATTGTAAGTTAGTAATTAATATAAAACAAAAGTGATTATGTGCAAGCCGGACTTAGGAACCATACACTTGAATATTTAGTATTCGTTTTTCCTTGATACATCCAAGTGATCTCGAGATAAAAGTGATTCTGTAAGGGTTCCGTATAGTTACTGTCATCGCTTAATCACCATTTAAGGTACAGAACCCTAAAAATATGTTAAAACATCTACGCAAATGAAATTGGGATTGTATAATTTTGCCAAAAGAATATAATATACGAAATGGTATTAAACAGGGCCCTAACAAAGTGAAAATAGGTCAATTTAAAAGTAAATACACATCGGTCCCTTGCAAATTTGGTACCCTAATTCCACGTTTGCGCGAGAGTGCTATTTATAACATTATTCTGTGCCTTAATCTCTATGTAAATTAAAAATGGAATAGAATTTGCATAATAGTCTCTCCGCTCTCGGAATGGCATCGTTGGTCTGCTTAACTATTGATTGCCTAATCTTTTTTAAAGAGTAATATTAATATAATTGCAATTTGAGACATTCGTGGCTCCGTTCAGTCTGACTGTGGACGAGTGGTTGTGGGTTTGATTCTCACTATCTAAATAAATTATTTTTATTATTTCCTTCGGGTAACAAGATAAATCACGGCGTTGAATTTCGTCGCTCAACACGCTATATCACGCAAATTGAGCAAAAAATATAAGGTAAAAATATAAGGTATTTTAACACTAGATGCCCGCTGCAAAAAATAATACTTTTTACATTGCTTGAAGTTTTGACGATTCCTACTGCACCTTCGACGATTGTAGTTCTCATGTAATAATAAAATAAAATAATAAAATAAAAATAGCTTTATTCTCATAATTTTTTAACAAGTTGAGTCGCTGAGACTTCCCAGTAAGTAATCAGGGATACTTGTGTTGGGAATGACTCGCTTCTCCGTTTGATACATTTAAGCTTAGAGAATAGTTAATAGATATAACAGAAAATAAACAAGGAGGCCGTATAAGTGTGTGTGTGTGTGCGTGTGTGTGTGTGTGTGTATGCGTGTGTGTGTGTGCGCGTGTGTGTGTGTGTGTGCGCATGGGTATAAAAGGGTTGTCCGTGTATGTCCTGTTATTTATATAGGTTATATTTATCTGTGCATTTTGTGTAAAATAGAGGACAATATTACGAAATTAATGTTTCAGTTTCTATATAAGAAAGTTTATTTAGCCAATTAGTCAAAATCTTCTTGCATGAGTAGTTTTTCATAGAATATATGCCAAGGAAGCGATTTATTTTATTGTATAAAGTAGCCGATTGGAAACCATATTGTCGTTTTGCGAAACTCGAGCGTACTGTACATATTGGGGCAACACGATCATTTCGTCGTTTCCTTAATTTATTTTATTTTTATCAAAAGGTATAGTTTCTTGACACTTTAAATGTCGTAATAAATTGTAATCTGTTTCTAAATATATTGTAATAGAAAAAATAATAATCATATTAGGTATCCAATTTAACTAACTATATGCCAATAATCTATAATTTTTAACCATATTTTCTTTTCTAGAGTTGCTAATAAAAATCGTCGAAGCGATACTCGTCAAACACAAGTTAACCGCCCGCTGTAACTATAAAGGCAAGGAACAAAACACATTAAGCCTTGTGATAACGTTACAACTCTATTGAGGTGAAGTTACTACCTCGCTTCATTACACGAACTGCGGCTACAATAATGTAATGAATGAAAAGATAAAAGATATAAAAATTGAGATAAAAGAATAGCTTAAAATTTTTGAAGTTTAAAATAAAATTCTATTACTTTAAATCTAATTTTACCTATTTCTTCGTATTCATAGTTAAATGGAAACAACATAATCGATAATTATGATTTGATATACCTTCTAGCCATCTTCGGTAATTGGGGATCCAGCGTAGGAAAAAATAATTAAAATCTGTAGATCAAGCAAAGAAAATCTTTCAGCTTTGTTATTTTTTTAACTTTATACTTTCTCCCTCACACAGTAAGGTACCCCAATGTTAAGACACCGTTTTCTACTGTTCGCCGAATTCTAGTATCATTATGTGTTGAGTCGCGGAACTTAACGCCAGGCTTAGCCTTGACACCAGAGCAAAGAAATTAAAATAGTAAAGTTTCTCGAGTGATAATCGTCATCTGATAATAAAAGAGATGATTGTTACAAAGCTCTTTGTTTCACTAGCCACTTATCGATTTATATAGAAACATATTAAATTTTATATTTGTTCAGTTAGTAAATAATATTTTATAAATATTAATAGACTGCGTTCTACCAATCTAGCATCAAAAGAGAAGAAACGAGGCGAAAATATGTTGGTAGAAATTTACGGCACTAAACTCTATATTTCATTTGCTCTCATAAAATATTAAATATTATACTTTAGAAAGGCCGAAGACGCAGCGATTGACTTTAAACACGATGATTATGAGTTCAACTCCTTCTCGGGAGAATAAAATATTTTCAATTCTTGCTCTGATAACAAGACAAAGCGTAGGATAGAGTTCCACCACTTAACAAGCAACGAAACTTGAACGGAAAGTGGGTAACGGAGTGTCTTACACAAAGTTCCTTCTGCCTTCACAGCCTTCCTTTGTGGACAGCTGAAAAAGAAAACTTAAAAGTCTTAAAATACACGATTCCGTCTAAAATAAAGATTATTTTAGTTTAGTCCACAAACCCAAAACTTCCAGCCCCGACATGCAAGGCCCTTGTACGTAACGTCTTATCTCCAGGTTTATGCCCCAATAAAATGCAGGACAGCAGGTGATAGCACTAACAAAGTTCTATAGAGACAATATTAGTCGTCAAACTGTCGACGGGACTCGTAAACCTTGAGCTGCGGTTACATTGTGATTGTGAGAGCATGTTAGTGCGGTCAATTAAGAAGCAATTCACTTTTTATATACAATTTAGTTTATGAAGTTTTTTATAGAGGCCGTCGTAGCGTAGAGGCACTAGGGTGTGACTGTAACGACGGTTGTGAGTTCGATTCCCACTCGATTATAATTTATTAATATTTTCATTTCTTCGCTCTGGTGTTGAGACAAAGCGCGGCTTTGTGTTCCGCTACTAAACACGCAATGTCATGAAAAATTTGGCGGGATTAGGAGAACGGAGAATTTTAACACTAGGTTTCCTTAGAACGCAGGTACCAATATTTCCATTTAAATCATTATTAATAACTAATATTTACTAATATATTAAACTATTTTTTGCTTTTACGGGTAATTCTGGGCATTTTGAACATTTCAATTCATTGTAGGGACGGGATCAGTCGGCCTAGGCGCGTTACCGGACCTAGTTGCTTCCAGGGTGCGCCACGTAGAGTCTCCTATCGTTCACCCCTGAAGCAACAGATGTCGCAATCGAAGTGGCTAAATACTGACAAAATATAATCTGAATTCTCCAAGCATTGACACGAAGAAGAAGAAGAAAAGTAATTTTGTTCAACAAGATCAAAAAAAATAATTTTACTTAGTTCCTATGAAAATAGCATTGTTATAGCTAAACATATCTACACATACATATTATATTGAGTAACATAAAGTTCACGGAATGTACGTCTGTGGCTGAACTACAACAGCGGGTCGAACTAACTTTGATGCGCGACAGAGTTCCTGCAACTTGTACCTGAATAACGAACTTTAGAAACACCTATTTCATTGTGGGAAATAACTCGTTTAAATAATCTAATGTGCTTATATTGCAGCTAGCGGACCGAACGCGGCTTCGCCCGCTTAAATTTATTCTTATATTATAGTGAAACAACGCGTTTTTTATATAAATTGTAGCTTATGTTTTATTTAGATGTTTAAGCTATATTACTGTAAAGTTACATCTAAATCCGTTCAGCAGTTTTTCCTTGAAAATGGAACAAACATTCACATTTATCAATTTTTCTTTAGTGTAAGTTTGTAAAAGTTCCATCCAAATAAGCCTAGTAACCATTAAACCAAGATTTACTCCGAATCTGTCTGATAGTCGTTCAAATAATTTATGACTCTACGTTCAGAGTTCGGTATCAGCAAATAACCAGACGAGATGCTATTTCGAATATTGATTTCCCTAACTGGTTGCTATTTTGGACTTGCAGTTCAATATTACAGAACGATTTTAGTTCCTGAAAACTTTTACTATCAAAATGACAGCAGTATGCAAGGATTGGTAAGTGCTTTTGTAATTTTATTGGGCATTGTGGCTCAAACGGCCAGTCTTTGACTCTAAACATGTAGTTTGTGGGCTAGAACTTCGATTCCCATTTAAGGGAATAATTGTTAAACACGTGGCAACTAATTTCGCAACTAAATACGCAATATCTCAAATTTTGATGAAAAAGGGAGTGTATTGACAGTCTAAGTCTTTACTTAAGTTTCTCTGTCTTCTCCGAATAATGAAGTTTAAAAATAATTATACTTATATACCTGCGTTTATAAAAACGTGAAGTATTTTACTGTATAGCACTATAATAATAAAATATTTTTTCCTTATTTTAGTGACATGCTATCTTATCTTATATTTAAGAAAATATGAGTATATAAAAAACAGTTAAAATATTTTGTCTGTACATTTAGTATTTTTTACTGAAATGGGTAGGGGTACTTAAAAAGAAAGAAAAAAGAAATGATTTTTTCTTTACCACTGAGGATTCCGTTCCAACATTAAATGTCGACGGGACGAAAGGTACGGAACCCTAAAAATCAATAATTTTAATATTATATAAGAGTTGGATCTTGCATACATTACAAAGTATACTTAAAAATAATAAAATCATAATTGAAATTAGTATATAGTTGCAGTAATATATCTTTATGAACTAAACAAGGTCGAAAGAGCAGCTGTATAAAATCTATAAAATGTATAGAAATGTAATCATTCCATAGATTTTTTCACAATGTTCCTGCAATGTGTTCTTGTATTACTCATAACGGTGCTGGTGGTTGGACATCGAGTGAAAAGGAGGAAAATGTGGAAACTGCATGGAAAACTGAAATCGGAATATCGATATATACCTGTTATAGGACACGCTCATATTTTTCTAGGAAGTAACGAAGGTCAATTAATATTATTTTATTTTTTTCTAGTTGTAAGCTTCTAGAGACAGTAAAGAAAGCATCTATATAGGGGATGCTCGATTTTCTACTTGCCTTTTATTTGGGAGACTGTGTGATGATTAGCGTAACTTGACGCCGAAATTGATTTGCTAGAGCGGAGTAATTATAACAAATAACCATTTTCTCAAATCCACTGTAGAATTCAAAGTATTTCTTTAAAATTTTCGTTTCGGAATTTTAATTATGTATGTATATTTTAAACAATCCTGCCTTTAAGTTTAATTATGTTTGTTTATTTATAACTCAAATAGTTTTAATAATGATTTGTTTATATTATAATGAACATTTCATGTATTTTGTATTTAGCAAATACTATTAAATAAACACAACTAGACAAATTATGTTGAAATTTGGCAAACAAAATTGACATCATATCAATTTATATTCAATCAAAAATATGTTTATTTTCCTCTTGTGACCTAATCCACAAATTCCATTCAGGCATAGCAAACTATTTAAATAAATATTAGTAGATTAAAGATTTATTATTATTATACTTAATCTACACGCAATGAGAAAACGACGGTAAGTGGGAAGCGGAGAGTCTTAACACTAAGCTCCCTCTGCGTACCCTACTACATGCAGGATACAGCGTGAAGCTGAAAAAAATGTGTTAAAATATTTAAAATTATTATAATTAATATTTATGAAATTAAAACCTTTTTTTTCTTTTCCTGTAGACCGTATGAACAGTTTTAAAATTCTGGCTCGACAAGCGTACTCCAGCAAATATGGCATGGTCAGCGTGTGGCTGGGTGACACATTATATATTGGTAATACTTATAATAATCTTAATAAACTTAATAAATGTACATTTTAAATTTAGCTTTAATTGTAGAGATAATTTTCTTCACATAGTAGTGCATATAGCAGTGTAGGCAGAGAGAACAATAGAGACCTAGTGTTGGGACTTTAGACACTCCATTTCCATTGAGACATTTCTTTTCCCCATTTTCCGCCGAATTCTGAAGACATTGTATGTTGAGTGATTTCTATGCCGCGCTTTGCCTCGTTACCAGTGCGTGGAAATGAAAAAAAAAACATTTGCTCAAGTGGGAATTGAACCCACAACCTGTCTCGCATCCAGTCGCGCGCTTTTTCTTATGTAACTAAAATAATATATATTAAAAAAAATTAAACTGTCAAAGCTTATTTACCACAAGTGAAATCGCATATATGAACAGTGTGTTGAATTGCAAAATTCTCTTTAAATTGGAACTTTCTTTAATTTTTTTTAAGTTGATTGATTGATCCAAAAAATTCAACTCAAAAAATATATACTCAAAATATTTATTGGTTACAGCAATGTCGGAGCCTGAAGCTTCACAAATAGTTTTAAAGAGTAACCTGGACAAGGGTCCACTGGCGAAGCTGGCACATCATCTGTTGGGCAATGGTTCTGCGTATGCGCCAGGTCAGTGCACAGGCAAACACTAATTTTTTAAAATATAATAAGTGATAGTCGTTTGAGTAGTTTGGCGTGAATTTGAAATTGACTTGAATTGAATGGTGATTAATACCTTGAAAAATTCAGTTTCATATATGAACCTTAAACGGGAATGATTATAATAAAAAATATTTTCATGTTCCTATTGGTTATTTATTCTTCACGTCACCCGGGAACCTGGTGTTAAAACACTCCGTTCCCAATAAGACACTTCTGTCCCCTACTTTCCGCCGAATTCTAGTATTGCCTGTTGGGCGGAACTAAACGCCCCGTGTGCTTAATATTAAAAAATAATAAGTTTTATCATCCATAGGCAATAAGCGATAAACATTAAATATTACAACTCTCCTACAGTAACTCTTTGGCGTCGCCGTCGCAAGATCCTAACGCAGGCGAATTCTGCAAAGCACGTCAATAATTTCGTTGATGTGTTCGAGAGTAACAGTAAAGTGTTGACCGAGCAGCTGGAACAGGTCGTTGGGAAGGGAGATTTCTCCTTTTGGAACTACTTGTGTGCGCACGCCTTGGACGCGGCTTGTGGTTTGATCTTATCGCTTATATTATCTTGTTATTTTTATGGTAGAGGGAACCTAATATTAAGATTTCCACACGAACCTATTTTATATTAATAAAATATTTTTAAAATATTAGTTTTAATTAATATTACTTTAATAATTGAAGCCGTCGTGGAGTGAGACGGATGGAGATTTGATTACCACTCGGGGGAATGAAATATTAATATTTCTTTTTAAAAAAAGTAATTTAGAAAGATAATCTCGTATGTTCGTAAATAATAATTAAAAATTATATGTTTATATATTTTTCTTTTACGTTTTGTTTAAGATATTTATAGAATAGTCGTTTATCTTAGTAATATAACAATTTATTTCAGAAACTATATTTGGGGAAAGATTGGATGTACAGAAGCATTCGTGTCATCCTTTCTCCCGAGCGTTCGTGGAGCATTTAGACAACCTCGCGGTCCGCCTCTGCCAGTTCTGGCTTCACAACGACACCATTTACCAAATGATGCCGATCTACTCAACACAGAATGACACGCGTAACGTTATACATGAGTTTGTTAATAATGTAAGTTATATATTGCTTTTTTTTTTTAGTATCATTCCACATTTAGGAAAGAAAAAAGTTTATTAATGAAACACATAAAAATTATATTGTAAGTACGCGTATATTAACAATTTCGACATATCTTGATAAGAGCGTATGGCATAGTGGTCACAGCGCTTGGGCGGGATCGAAGAGGCACGGGTTCAAACGCTTAATGTTTTCTAAAAAAATATTGACGTTACGAATATTAATACTTTTTTTAATAAGTCAGGAGCTTAATCATGTAACTGTAAACGCGACGGCCGTGAATTCCCACTCAGGGGAATTAAATTTTAAATATTTGCATTAGTCACTTCCCCATCTTCTGCCGGGTTTCTGAGACATTGCATGTGAAGCGCCACGACCTTTTCAACTTATTTACTTGATTGTTATTGTATTATTTTTAAGTTGGTATCAATCTTTCCTTTTTAGCTGATCAGGAAAAGAAGAAATATTATGAGGGCAAATCAAGATGAAAAATGTAAGTATTCGAAAATAAATATTCTTACACCCGGCTTTTGGTATTGTTTTAATACAAAAAATATTTAAAATAGTAAAAATACTGTGAGCACCGAACTACCATAGGTCAATCAAGAAAAACAACTTTCTGCTTCTCCTCTATAATAGGATACAATATACAACGATAACGTTTTACGTAGGTTCTACAGGAAATGATTAAATTATTTTCCTTTACTGCTCTGGTAGACAAAACGTGGTAAGTTCCGCCATACAACACCTAATATCGTGAAAATTCGACTAGGTATACTACAGAGAAAGGAGTGTATTAACACTGAGTTCTCTCTGCGTACCTTATATAAAACTGAACATATATTTACACGTTTCATCAGATGAAGACGAAAAGAGGAAATTTTTCGTTGATTTAATATGGAAGTATTCCGGCGGTGATCAAGGGTACTCAGATGTTGAAATCGCGGAAGAATCTCTCACTCTGTTACTAGCAGCCACTGACACCTCTACCGCCGCCGCCTGCTTTACCCTGACTCTACTGTCACAACATCGTGATGTACAGGAGAAGGTTTATCAAGAGTGAGTACTTCCTTATTTAACTATTGAAAAGAGCTTTAAATTTTAATTTTGATGACTGACATGGTACAATTATAAAAACAATTTTAAAGAAACGTATATTATGGTAAAGTTAATTTAATTTATGCATGTATTCTAAAATTTATAATGCCTTCCACATCAGAAAAGAGCGTAGCATATAATCAGAATAATGAAATATTTTTGTTTCCTAGTTCTGGCAACAAATTATCCAAATTGAACAGAAATGAGAATAAGAAGTATATGAACACTAGATTAGCTCTGCCTCTTAAAAGTAAATAGAATTTTAAATGAATAGTATCCCACATGTGGCAGGGTAGGTAGATGGAGCTTAATGCTAGAGACCCTCCGCTCTCCACTTTCCGCCGAATTCTGAATAAATAGATAATATTTTAAGCTGTACATTCATTTATATTTTTTAGAGTCCAATCAGTATTTGGTGACTCTGATAGTATAACGATGGAGGATATGCCTAAGTTAGTGTATTTGGAGGCGGTTATAAAGGAATCCATGCGCCTTTATCCACCGGCTCCCATTATTACAAGGACATGCGATAACGATATGAAATTACGTAAGAAAATTCCTTTGTTATACAATTTATATTTTGTTAAATTTAGTTTTTTTCGCTTTTTAATGTAAATTGTATATTATAAACTCTTGGAGTAGTTACGTCTGAGTGCCTTGGACGAAATTACTGGACTTAATAAGTCATATGGCAAGTATAATCTACCTCAGGTTAGCAAGTGTAAAGAAGATTGTAAAAGATGAATTTTCAAACTGCCTACAATAACAGGAAAAAAATTGATACCATTTTACTTTCACGCTTTTATAGTTTTTTTTTTATTTTTAATCGTTTGACCTTAATTTTTTTTTCAGTAACTATAAATTTGGAAAAGAAATAATTGTAATATGTTTATCTTACAGCATCTGGCGTAGAACTGTGTAAAGGCAGTCAAGTCCTGGTCAACATATGGGGTCTGCACCACAACCCGCATTGCTGGGGGCCCGACGTAGAGGAGTTTAAGCCTGAAAGGTTCTTTAACGCTACGCCGATGCAACTCGCTGCGTTCATACCATTCAGTTATGCCTCTAGAAATTGTGTTGGTAATTATATAGACAAATATTATTTTTAATATTTCTGTATTATTTGATTTATGTATGTATGTATGTTTTTTTTTAAATTGTAAGCCGTTTTAAGGTATAATTAAAAATATTTATTCGTAGCGAGAAACGAACCCACGCTTCTAGGAAGACGTCCCACTAAGCCATAAAAATATCGACAAGTAACAAACCCGACCCGCGCGCGGGTTTGAGTCCCGTTACATTACTTTTTTATATATTTTGTATAAATAATTTACGCTTTTATTGAACACTTGAAAACTTTATTTTTACGTTTATTTTCAAGTGTCTTCTTAAGTTTTTTAGATTTAGTATTATTTCAGAGTTCCTTTAGCTCTAAACAATATTAATACGACCCCTTTACTTACTTTTGTATATGGCAAGGTAGGCAAGGAAATTTAGTGTTAAGACATTCTCTTCCTGACTTTTCGCCTTCTTTCTGAGAAAGTCACTATCACCGCTGCTTCACGACCGCCACATTACTATATATAAAATATATCTCGATGTAACATTAACATATACAATAATAAGTATTAATATCCATATTCCAATTCACAGGCAGTCGCTATGGGATGATTTTTCTAAAGACAACTTTGGCCCATATTATACGAAAATATCGAATTAACCCAGCATCCAGTTTTACCTACGATGAGAAAAACCCACTGCGAGTGAAATATGGCATTATGATGAAACATGTCGACAACTTCCAAGCACAATTAGAATGTAGAAGTTAAACTAATATTAAAAATATTTTCAACATGTTATTAGAATATTTATTTATTTATTTATTTATTAGGCAAGCCAACGTAACATACAAAAGATACAAACATTTAAAAAAAAAGTACAAAGGTTTAAAAAAGTTTTACATTGCACATCACACTTACAGGCTAGCTCAACATGATTATAACTAAAAGCAGGTATTCTAAAACCTATTATCCTACACTTAATTTAAACACAATTAAAAATGATTCTACAACCATACTACCAAAATTTATAAAAAAAAAAACAAAATTATGTGTATAGATATTACATTAGTTAAAACATATATAATAAGAGTAAACAAAAAATAAATAATAATGTAAAAAAAACAGTTATATAATAAAACAGCTATATATAAACTATTCACACTGTAACAAACATTTTTTGATTTTGTTTTTAAATAATGTCCCCGAGTCTCTAAAAATATCAATATTTGCCATGTTAAAAATTGAGTTATAGTTTTTCATAGCTCGGTTTATAGGGGCATTTGTACCCAGGTTAGATCTTACTTTTCTACTTAGAAAAGTGTATTTTTTCTTTGTTCGTACTCTTGCATTTTGTCTTGGTATAGCAAGCATAATTTTTTCAAGCAGTTTATTGCAGTCCACTTCCCCATTTATAAGTTTGTGCAAAAAACAAATATCGAGCATGACTCTACGGTTGGATAGGGAAAGCGTTTTATAAAATTTTAAAATATCTTTGTACCTTTTATCTTTGTTTATCACATTATCCTCATAATTTAAATATTTTAAAAATTTCTTTTGTACTCTCTCTATCCTGTTAGTATGTATTTGATAGAAAGGATTCCAGACGGTGGAACAATATTCTAGCTTACTTCTCACCATTGAATTAAATAATATTAATTTAGTCATTGATTTTTTAAATTCTTTACTGTTCCTTATGATAAATCCTACAATCTTTAATGTTATTTTTAACAAATTATCAATATGAGGTACAAAGCTTAACTTATTATCAATTGTGATGCCCAAGTCTCTGATTTGTTTTGTCTTATTCAGTGTCTTTCCATTTAATTTATAATTAAAATTAAAGTTGTGTGCCTTTCTACTGAACGTAATAGCAAAACACTTTTGATAGTTCAAATTTAATTGATTTTCATTACACCAAACAACTAAATTGTCCAGGTCTTGTTGCATTAATAATGAGTCACTTATATCATTAATTTTTATATAAAATTTGAGATCATCAGCATACAAATTAAAACGACAATTTTTAAAACTTTTAACTATGTCATTAATGAAAATTCCAAATAAAACTGGTCCCAGATGAGAGCCCTGGGGTACTCCTGATGTTGCAACAAACGTATGGGAGTTATATCCTGATATAACTACGTTCATTTCTCTATTGATCAGGTATGATCTAAACCAGTCCAGTAGCTTTCCATAGATACCATAATTCTCAAGTTTATCTATAAGAATTGAATGACTGACAACATCGAAAGCTTTGGCAAAATCTGTGTATATACAGTCTACTTGGCTACCCTTATCGAGGGATTCTGACAAATTATCTATGAATAAAGCCAAATTTGACATGGTAGACCTTTTGCTAATAAAACCATGCTGTTCTTCAGTAAATATAGATTTCATATGCCAATTAAGTGCTTGACAGATGAAAGATTCTAAAATCTTGCCAAAAATAGATAATATGCATATTGGCCTATAGTTTGATATTTCCTTTTTGTCGTTGCTTTTAAATATGGGTACAACCCGCGCTTTCTTCCATATTTTGGGAAATTCTCCTTCCTCCAAAGATTTTCTATATATAAGAAATAAGGGCTTAGTTAAAAATAATGCGCAGCGTTTTACAAAAATTGGGGGTATATCATCTGGCCCAGCTCCTTTGTTCGCTTTTACACTTTTTAACTTATTTTCTATTTCATTTTCGGTAATACAAATGTTTTGCAAATAAGATATTTGGTATTCACTCAGCGAATTATTTTTCAGATTAAATGACGTTGCTGCTTTGTTTTGGGTATATACGCTAGAAAAATAATTAGCAAATTCCTTAACAATGTCTGTTCCATTAGTAAACGTAGAACCTCTTAGTGTCATAATAGCTGGATAGTCACATTTATTGCATCGTTTTTGTTTTAAATATGAATAAAAGAACTGAGGGTTAATAGATATATTATTCTCAACTCTGTCGATGTAATTTTTATAATCTTTTCTTATAAGAAGTTCGCACCTGTCTCGAAGTAATTTGAACTCAATTTCATCTAGTGGGTTTTTATATTTTTTAAAACGTAACCTGTATTTATTTTTTTCAGCTAATCTTTTGATTAAGTTTGCAGAAAACCACATGGGATATAAATTATTTTTCCTTATTATCTTTTTTGGAACACAAGCTTCAATTACTTGACGTATTTCTTTATAGAATACTTCCGTCATTTCATTTACATTAGCACAATTTCGAAATAATAGTTCCCAATTTATTGCTGCTAGATTTTCATTAATTAAGTTATAATTGGCACTTAAAAATTTGTGTCGTATAATTGTAGGCGATTGTAGTAATATATCTTTGCTAGCTGTTTCATAATTTATAACTAAGGGAGGATGGTATTTATCTATTGGACATGCAGAAAATGTACTATATTTTGTTCTAACGTTGTTGCAATTGCTAAAAACTAGATCTAATATTTTTCCATATGAATTACAAATCTCATTATGTTGAGATAAATTTGCTATTGCCATAAAGTCATGTATTAATGTACCCGCTGTGCTTTTTTGGTCGGGAATGAGTTTGTTAGGATCAGAATCTTTAGAAGTCCAATGAATTGATGGTATATTAAAATCTCCTATCAGAACAGTGCATGATTGCTTATTTACAATCCGTTCCACATTGTTTATATAGTTTTCTAGTACTTCATATTTTAAAGGCGATGGAATATAAACTGCACATATAGAAAGCGTTGTTAAGTCCAATATAATATTAACCCAAAGATCCTCACATCTGGATTCCCAGGAGTGGATTCTACAACTCTTATATCGCTTAGAAACTGCAATTAATACGCCTCCTCCATCCGATTTACAACTATCGGTAGACTCACGATCTCGGCGAAAGACAGTGTAACGATTGTCAATAATTTCACCACATGTTATGCTATCATTGAGCCAAGTTTCACTTAAAACTATAACATCGAAATCAGTATTGAGAAGTGCAAGATAAATAACATTCGTTTTAGTCCGTATACCTCTTACATTTTGGTAAAATATTTTTAGTTGTTTTACCATTTATGAAAATTGAAAAGTAGTTCAATACAAAAAAAAAAACACAAAAAAATATGAATACCACCACTTAATTTTTATTGTAATGTTCTTAAAATATCCTTTGATTTAACCAGTATTACGTCACTAGATATCGATTTTCGAAGATAGATATTACTATTGCGTGACCACACAAACCGGTACTGTTTCTCTTTCGCAAAAATTCTGGCAGCTGCATAAATATCCTTAGCCGTTGATGTTAAATGTTCTGATATATATATTGGCTTCTTTTCCCCAGAAATCCCAAGATGTGCTGTATTTAGTTTATTCTCTTTATTACTCTTATTAAATTTTATAAATTGTATTTTTTACTTATAATATTTTATGTTATTTCAGGAAATATTTTTTTATGTAATGTAATATATTTTTTGTATTTTTATTTGGTGTACAATAAAGAGTTTTTATTATTAATGTGGATTATGAAGTATAAAGGTTTTTTTAATCTCGTTTTTAAATATATACTAATTATTGATCATTGCTATTTAAAAATCCACTTAGAATAGAAAAATAATTGGCAATTTCTGATTCAATGGATAATAATATAAAAAGAACGGTTTTTTTCCGAAGTAGGGTATCCAGGAACCTGGGGAACCTAGTGTTAAAACACCGTTCCCTACTTTTCACCGAGCTCTTGAGATGTGCCTTTTTATTCTTCATTGGTTATTAAAGTTGTTACTGTTGGTTTCTTTTTAAAATGTGAAATGAATATTAATATTTTTAATTTACATCATAAACTTGCAACAAAGTAACTTTTACAGCTTATAATTGAGTGGCCTTAAGTTTAACATACAATTAATGCATAATTATTGCTTATAAAATTTATATACAATAATTAATGTTTATTACACTAATTATTTCTTGGTTTTCTTATACCATTCTCTACTTTATAATTTTAAAAAAATAAAAAAATTAAAGAAAAGATTTAGTTGAGGCCAGTCGTGGCGTAGAAATGTTAACGGGACAAGTTCGTGTTTTATTTCCAGTCGAGAAAATGACATTTTTAATGTTTTCATCACTTACAGAATTCGAAAAGAAAATGCAGCGCGAAGTGTATTAACACTAGGTTCCTAAATTTCCTCTGCCTCCCTACCATAAAACCATAAAAATCTAAAAGTAAGACAGAAAAAACAATAATCAAATTACTTATATTTTCTATGAAATCAACTATAATAGTAGAAGTCAGTCACTAATTGCGCAGTGTGAAGCTTGGGGAAAGCTTTGTCTCGAGTTAAGTGAGGCCGCGCTCTCAGTGCCTGTCAGCAGTTTGTCCTCTCGCCGAGACTAGATGCCTCTCAGATGCAAATTACTTAATTTAATATTTAAATTTATGCATTATGCTGGTTTTTGTTTTGTTTTCACTGAATATATAAATAGGCCTATCGATTTATTTTCTAAGGCACTTTTATTTCTGGATAATTATATACCTATGCAAGGAACTATGAAGGTTGTAATTAAATTATTGTATGAGTTAGAGGTTGTCGTGGTTTTGCTGTACAACTGTTTATTGTGGATGCGATGGTTGTGGGTTTGATTTCTACTCGGGTGAATGAATTATTATCCTTTCCTCAGGCAGTAGCTCTTAAATATCTTAAAATTAGATTTTCTTTGCTCTCTCAGTTCTATGGGAGAGAGAACCTTGGAGAACCACTGAGGACCTAAAAAAAATAATACGAAAAATATTTGCATCCACAACTACAGTATAGTCACAAGTACCTTATAATAGCGTTTTATATTCTACTAAAGCAATTGTAAAACAGATTTTAAACATCTTTTTTATATCCTTAGAGCTACTCAAACTAGCTCATATAGTTTTATAAGTTAGTTAATAAAACGCAACATAAACGTAAAGAGTAGCTATGCAAAATATTACATACTAGATTTTACTATGGTTTCGCTTCTTTTATCAATTTAAAATACGTAAAAGTTCTTCTATCCAACGAAAAACATTTTTTTATTACTTTTTTTACCAACTAACAAAAACTAAATATAATAATTTCCTTTCCCAATCGCATACTTAACTAAATCCGTTTGATCCTATAAAATATTCGTTAAAAGAGTACGGAACTAAACCTTTTAGCGCCAGCTCTATGTGGAGTCCGTAGGGTCCCGTCCATAGACTTAAAAGCTATTAAGAAATTAATTATTAACTGATTTAACTGAAGATGAGTGAACTTATCCCAACGGGATGTCGTCGGCGGTAATAGCCTCATAAATGTAGATGTCACCAAGTTGCTCTCTTGGAAATTACATATAAATGTTCGACAGCTATCTGCTTTGAGTAATTCCATTGTAAACATTTGGGTTTCTTTTTTATTTAAAAATTTGTAGTGTATCTTTTATTTGGTTTCCTTATTTATATGAAATTATTTCTGTGCATATAATAATAATACTAATAATAGCTCATTATTATTTTAGGAAATCTGCTTTCACTTTTTACTTGTTAATATTTAGACTTATGTATAATTAATCTGTGGAAACTTGATTTGTCTTGTTGGTATTATAGGCTAATATTAATTGTATCTACTATGGGGTTTCTTGAAAAAAAAATCTAGCGCATATAACAGAGGGAAGAGGGATAGGGGAACAGAGGGAATCTATATAAAATTCCAAATTAAATTACAATCTATATATAACAAAATAATAATATAATTTCTAACATCAATTGAATATGAAGTGCAATCAATAACTTGCCTTCTATAGAGGAGTACACTTCAAACTACAGACAACTCTTAGATATAAGTTGGTTTTGAAGTGATTTCCGCTTTTGTCCTGTACTGAGAGTTTCGGTGGAGTTTGTAGTAGCGGACATTCAGATCAGTATCTTTATTAATGACAAAAGATAATTTCATCTTATTGAAATAGAACAAAAGTGTGTGTGTGTGAATGCGACAAGTTGTGTGTTCGATTCTCAGTCGAGGAAATAAAAAAAATAAATAATATATTTTAATTTATTGGCTCTGGTGTCGAGGCAGAGCGCTGAGTTCAATTTCGTCATTCAATAAGCAATGTCTCCAGAATTCGGTGGAAAGTGGAAAGTGGAGTGTCTTAACTCTAGGCTCCCTCAGCCTAGCCTGCAATATTGGGATACAGCGTTAAGCTGTTTAAAAGAAAGATTTTTATACATAGTCTCACGTTTTATTTCCCAAAGGTGCCATATATGACTAGCTCCAGAAGTTACTGCTAGGTGTTCAACTTGGTCTTAGAAAAATGAATATAAATTCGTGTGAGCCTTAGAAATATTTATTACTAATATTTATTACATTTTGAGTAATTAATATTTTTGAATAGCTAATTTCCTAATAGAAATAATACTTAGTATTTTTCAAAGCAAAAAAAATAAACCTCGAGTAAGTTTAATTGCATGTATGGCCACGAGTACATGACTCGGGACCAAATCTACCTTTTAATAGTAAATACAAAACGTATTTTTAAAATCTCCTAATTTAGGCAAGTCTTAGAGCTATTTTTAAGATACAGCCATGAAACAATCTTTACTTCGCATATAAATTTACATTTTTCCCATGCACACAGTAACATGTGAAAAGTTTTGAAATATAGCCTTAGAGGGTATACTACTCCCATACCATTTTGTTCTTGCTTAAAGTAAAAAGTTTAAATCTGGGAGGCAAAAGAGCTTTATTTGTGAACTTAACAGATAATTCTTTTAGGGAAATCCCCGGCGGTTGGCGAAGTTCCTGCAAGCTTTGTAAACATTGTTCGATCTCAGATATGCAGCTGTATCACCATGTGAGTCTTTTAGACCTCACGATGAGGATATTACACGATTTACAATAAATATTTACACTAAAAGATCTAGTGAGGAATTTTATGTGTAAAATGAAACTATTTAAAAATTATATTTAATGGAAAATAATATTTTTTAATGTTTTGTGATATTACAAGAACAACGTATTTTCTTATTGAATAATTATTATCAGTTACAATATTGCAGCGTTGAGTTCCGTGACGATGAGTGCGGAATACAGCGTGAAGCTGATAAAAAATATATGATTAGCTATATTAGTACCTAAACTTAATGTGTAAAGTGGCCTCAATCATACAGGCGAAACCGTAGTTGCCTCTTTTAGTTCCCCAGAGACATATACACTTGATTGTTTTTTCTCTACATCTATAGTTACTATATTACTTCCTAATGTTACGCTATTTACTATACATATAAGAATATAAGATTTAATTATGTTTAAACATATTTTTGATTTCTCCGCCCAGGAACAAAGCGCGGCGTTAAGTTCCACCATTCAAGACGCAGTGTTCCTAACTGACAGAAAGCCGAGAACGGAAGATAGTGCCACTGGATTCTTTCAGTGTACTGCAATATGCATAGTAGACGTAGAGCACGTAGAGTTGAAAAAAATATTTATGATACCCAAAGCGTGCGTGTTACCACATTGCGTGCTAAAAAGTGACTTTATATATGTTACCGACATGAGTAAAATATATTTACACCAAACTAACTTCCACTTATCACAATACAGTGGTGCTTAATTTACTCGTACTTTGTATACTTTTGATATTTTGGTACTTTAGTATTTAGTATAAGTAGCTTCATCTTGCATTAACCAACTTTTATCTTTGATACTTGATTTCTAAATATATTTTCACACAAATTAGAGAAAAAAGATAAAAACAAGATATATTGAGTGAGTGATAAAATATAATATTGTTAAATAATTAATGTGATTTACATGTCTAAGTAAAGGAATATTATAATTAAAAATATTAGAGGAAACCTGGAACCTGGACCTGGCCTTAATTCATAAGCACATTTTCCATACTGACCTTCAAACCACACTCACTCAACACACAACAAACATTATAACAAGTCGACATGTAACGTTTTTCATTAATAATAAAATAATAATAAACGTATTGTTCTTCACATTCCCATACAAAATGGTTCTCCAGTTCGCAAATTCACCGCATTCGGCTTCGCATAGTAATTATACTTGGGGCATTGTGGTTGGATACGTCATGAGGCACAATAAGCCCACTCTTTCATAGCGCGTATGAGCATACTTTTCATTTTTCATCTTATTCCGTTGTATCCGTTCCGCTCTACTGTAGACTGTAGAGTCAAAAGGCTACTTTTGACATGTTTGTGTTTACATAGTATTAAAATGTGGAAGAAATGGATATTTAATATTTGCTATTCTGATTTCTGTTAAAGTTTTCGTGATCGCGTTCGTGGGTTCGATAGTAATTTTAATTATTTTATTTTTTCGCTCTAGTAATAAGGTTAAGCTTGTTTGTCGCGTTTGTCGCGTTTGTTAAAATGTAGAGGAAGAAATGGATGTTTAATACGTGCAGCTATAAACGATAACTGTAATTAAAGTTTTTATGAGATATTGGTGTAATATAATATCTTATCTTATCTTATCTTAGGTTTATAAAAATACTAGCGACCCCCTTGCGGCTTCGCCCGCTTTTACTATTGGATTATTCATATAATTTATGTTTACAAAGCACTTAAGATAATGTGAAAATTAATTAAACCCTAATGCAACCCGCATTTTTATAGTTTAAATAAGGATTTTCCAATTGTTTTACACAGCAAGGATTTTTTAGTAGGTACCATAATTTTAAATCTGGTCTACTAATCTTTTCAAGTACTTATTAAAATATATTTAAATGACTCTTTTTAGATAGTTAAATGACTATTTTTAAACGGAAGAAATTATAAACAAAAACCTACCTACTAATAACTACTATAAAAAATAAATATATCGCGCTGAAATAATACATTCAACTCGAATTATCCAATTCGTGCAAACGCATCTAAATCTTCGTTGCTATAAAGGCAGGCGGGTTTTTTTTTTCGAGCTTGTGGTTAATGCTGAAGAGGGTATTCTGTCCCTGATGAAAAGCAAGCACTACGTGGCTGCCTGTGAGGAAAATTAAATAGAATGCATCGGCCGGGAATCGAACCCGGGCCGCCCGCGTGGCAGGCGAGCATTCTACCACTGAACCACCAATGCGTGTAAGGCAGGCGGGCGCGGCGGACGCATGGCGAGTGGCGAGCCGTTTCGCAGCAAGGATTTTTTGATATTGTAACAACTTCTAAAGTACTTATTAAAATGAAAAACAGTAAAAGACAGTTTTAGCCAACGTAACTAATATACTTATTTATATGCTGAGAGTAAGGGATAAGTAAAACTTGAGGAGATACAGCTGATGTGTGAACAGCGTGATGTGTCAACAATTAAATGCGTTTTTCTCTAAAACTATTCGCAATTTCGAAATAGTGTAAAAAGCAAATTTTATCTTCGTTTAACGTAGAAAATTAATAAAGTATTTTAAAGGATAAGGATTAATACCATTATGGAAAAATATCCCTCACAATAAAAAATATATTGAAATTACTATTTTTAGACAGAAATATGATCACTACACGTTATCCTTAAAAGATAAAAATATGCCGTCGCGGACTTTTTTGTAGATCTTATTAAGAGGAACAATACTCCAGTACATTTTTTTCATGTAGTACTTAACATTAAAGCAGCGCATGCGCGAAAGTGTCTCAACGGGTAGGACTTTAGACACATTTATCGTATTTATGTTAATTTACATAAGAATGTACAAATAATAAACTATATATAAACCTTCCCTGAAAAATACTCGACCTAATGGTGAAAACCGCATAAAAATCCGTTGGGTGGTTTAGAAGAAGAAGAGTTAGAAAGTTCAGACAGACACGAAAAGCGACTTTGTTTTATAAGATATAGGATTTAATTTCCTCGAGTGGGAAATGAATCCACAGCCATTGCGTTTATAGTGGCATTTTGTTCCAATGCGCCATTGGCTTCCTTTTAAATTTTCTTTACTTTTCTTCGTAGATGCTATTCTAATCCATACGAAAGGCGGGCAAAGTTAGAGTCAAACATAAGTGTTATCCAAGTGTTAGTCGACAGCAGGAAGCTCCCGCCGAGCTTAATTACGTCTCAGAGACAGTCAAAGGTTGACTCAGACCCAACTTCGTAATTGCTTTCTCGTCATTTCGTTCCCCGCTTAAACTTTGTTTGATTTTGATACATTTTAATGAATACTTTTATAATGATGACTTGATATGTGTCTTAAACAGATTTATATTTTAATAGATTCGCTAAAATTAATTAAATTGAAAGAAAGAAGAACTTAAAAACCAATTCTTAAGTTAGACATTGTTTTAGTTAAATATTTTTTAAAGCTTTACGCTGTATGACGCTCAAAATTGGGTAAGCAAAGGGAACCTGGGAAACAAATGTTACAGGCACTCCGTTCACATAAAGACACTGCAGTTTCGCGCCGAACACCTCATTTCCGCTGAATTCTGTAGAAATTGCATATTGTGTGGCGGAACTTAACACCGCGTTTTGCCTCGTTACCTGAGCGAGGAAATGGAAATATTTCCTATAGCTTTAACCTCAAGTTAAAAATTAATATTTAAGTTCGATATTTAATAAATAAATATTTAAATTAATAAAGATATCCAACATTTTCATAACTTTTAATTGCTATTAATAAAGAACGACCGCAAAATTAATTGACATTCTAACACAATATTGATTTAATAACATAAATATGTTTTAGCAATTACATTTGTACGTCACGCAGTTAAATAAATAATGTATAGAAATCCACATATTTACGGTAGAGTCGCCTTGTTTCTGATGAGGGCCCTCGAGTAATAGAATAATATAGTATTTAAGTCAGGAAATGGGAAACTCAATGGTGTGTGAGGAGCGAAATAAGTATCTGTATACCAGGGAACCTGGTAATAAGAGTTAATTCTCCACTCTCCACCCTGAATCTGAGATATTACGTGTTGATCGGCGTAACTCAACGCCAAGCGTAGAAATTTCCTTCCACGCGCCACCGAACAGTGGAATGGCTTACCTGTGACAGTGTTTACATGTCGGTACGATATGGGTACCTTCAAAAAGCGCGTCTATATCCACTTCAAAGGCCGGCAACGCACCTGTAGCTCCTCTGGTGCTGCACGGGGTCGCGGCGGTGATCACCATCAGGTGACCCGAACATTCGTTTGCCTTGTCCTTTTTCCATAAAAAAAAGCGTAAATTATTTCTATTCTGGCAGACAAATCTTTAGCCAGGCTTTTTGACTCCGGATTAAGATTTGATAGTTATACGTATATATTTAAATGTGATCCCTTAATCTCACGAGTATTTCTAAAGTAGGGTAGTAAATTATTCGTCCTCGCACGAGTCGAATGTTATAATGGATACAACAAAGAAGTCATTCATTAATTACATTTCGGGATTGGGTCTTAGCTGATTACAACCTCGCTGGAACAGAGAGAGAAAAGGAATGGATTTCTAAATGTATTTGATAGTACTTTTGCCTTTTTGAGTCTTGTACTTTTTTACCCCCACAGGGTACAGGTACCTGTACCTAAATTTGTTGGTATTTTATTTAAGATTATCAGGAGTTTTAAAGTGTTATTCCTTAATGGAAGAACTTAACGCCGCATTTCTATAGTTCCGTATCTCAAAAAAATCTCTCTTTTGCTGCATTTTGCATGAACTTTGCAGATTTTTCGCTACGTTCTGGTGTTAAGGCAATGCGCGACGTTGAGTACCTACTCAACTCGCAATAGCTACAGAAGTCGGCGGAAAATGTGGAACGGAGTGTCTTAACACTAGGTACCCTCTGCTACGTGCGGGATACAGCGTGAAGCTGATCTATTTGGTTTACATTTAGTAATATTTATTATTTAAAATGTTAAGCTTACCAAATTTAATTAAAAAGGGGAAAAGGCCGAATATATATTAAATATATTATAAATCTAATCACAATATTGTCATCGAGGGAACATTCGTATTGAAATACGCACAGTGTGCGCTCGAACGCTCGCACGAGTTCGTGTAATAACTTCTCGGCGACATGCCACTGCTTGGAAGGAATTATTGTATTATAATAAAATTTTCCACATGTCATCTCAATTCTGAACGTCTTAACTGTCTGAGTTATTTCAGTATGGAAATTTGTTTTGTAATTTAATCTTCTTAACTTTAGAATTTAGAATTTAGTTAGTTTCATATTTGGATTTCTTATACATATGTTATAAACAAAATAGAAGGTATATAATAATTTAACAAAATGTCAATTTAGGAAGACAATCCGTGGTGTTGAGTTCCACCACTCAAAATTGGGAATAAAGTAAAGAACGGAGTGTTTTAATACTAGATTCCTTTTTTTATCGAGCTGTATGCAGGATACAGTTCGAACAAAAAAGATAATAAAAAAATTACATACGGACTGCCGATAAAAGTGAAAAGTTATTCACAGATATATAGTTACATATATTGTTTGAAAACTATAATATATAACATATATACATATACACAGCTGTTTTTCCAATAATATTTGTCCGGTGCTACATTTTATTGCCATATATTATAGTTTATCGATCGTCGTCGAGTCGATTATTATATTATGGTTATAATCATAATAAATGTTTGGACGTAAATACGTATATATGTTGCATAATAAGACAGTATTTGTGTTACTTTGTTATTTATATTTAAAAATATTTTTTGACAGTGTTTTATCACTATCCAAGAGATGCGAATCAACGTACTTGTATGTTCAAACTTTTATAAAGAATTTCAATTACAATTCTAAATAAAAAATAAATACCACTTCAAATTTTTTTTTTTTTTATATTTTTATATGTTTTATCTTATTGCATTAGTATGCGTTAAGCTCCGTGATCTAGTATGCAGTGCCTTTATCAAGCAGTGTCATGTTGATGAATAAGGAAGAATGAAAAAGCTTATTTCGTTTAAACTAGTGTGGCTATACTGTTACTTAAGAAAAGCGAAATGAATTTGTTTTTATTATCTGTACTATTTATTTTAACTTATAACTATCGATCCTTTCGCGGCTTCGCCTGTATGAACTATATAATTATTTATTTTCTTGTTTGATTTACTTTCGTGGTCTAATAACATTATTGTTTTAAGCTCTATTAATTTAATAAAACATTTATTTAGTAGAATTATTATCGCATATCTTTGTTTACTTGGAAACCGATTTGATTAAAAAAATACTAAGTGTTAAGGAAACCATGCCAAAATAAATTTAGTGAATGCACTAACTGCATTTAAATCGGTTAAGCTTTAAATCTCCGAAACTACTAGAGGAACTACTGTTCCTGAGATCGTCTTCAACCGAACATACTATTTATCTTTACAATATTAGTATATATTATTACAAAAATAACATATAATAATATATGCTAAACTATAACAAACTACACCTAGGCTATACTATACAATGAATGCATGCTAGTCCAAAGTACACACGACTTAGGTGCATTTGCAAGTTACCAGCAAGTACTAGTACAAGTATATATTAATTCTCATGAACCCAGTACAAGTGTGAGAGCTCGCATATTACACTACTGAAACTAACTTGTACAGTCATTTATTATGCAATTTAGCTTTTAAAGTAAAATTTTAATTTAAAAAAATCAGCTTCACGCTGTATCCCGCAGGGTAGGATCAAAAATTGAGCGTAAAGTGGAGAAACGGAGTATAAGATATTCCGTTCCTTACTTAACGTTCCTTTGTCCTAGGTAGATGAGGAATATAGCATGAAAAAAAATGTGATATAAGCGTGATGGTACAGGATTTGATTCTCACTTGGAGAATGAAATATTTAATATTTTCATTTCCTCTTTCTCTGGTAAGAACAATGCAAAACCGCGGCGTTGAGTTCCCCATATTCAATATGCAATGCTTCAAGAATTACGAGGAATATGGGGAGAGGAAATATCTTGCCATTTGCGGGATACAGCGTGAAGCTGAACATAAAAACAAAATAAAACTAGAAATACTTATGTGAACTGTACGTTTAGCATAAATCATCACACACAAAATTGAAGAATGTCTTGTTATTCGAGGGGATCTTCAGAAAATTCATATTAAATTTAATGAACGAATCCACTTAAAACTTGGCCCATTCTTCAACGCAGGGCGCTGTTTGCACTCTATACATGTAGCGTTGTATATTGTTTGTTCATAAATCACGTCCACCGCACTTCGCCACTTGTAACGCCGCTTGTAAATAGTCTTGTTGAAAATGTTGAAAATTTCTCATCACTCAGGTTTTTATGACGTATAGTTTATTAAGTGAAGGTAAACAGAGGGAACAGAGAGTAAAGGGACCTCGTTTCCCACCAGGCGAGGCACCACCCAATTTTTGTGACATTGATGTCTTGTCATCAGGACAAAGAAAATAACTCATTCGAGGGAAAATCGAAACCACAACTGTTGCGTTTATATGACGTTTGGTGAAATTTAAAAATATTTTCAAGTATTAAGACACTGTTATTATTTAATAGAAGAATCAATGATACATACTCAAGTCTGTACTCAATAAAGATTTTTGACCAATTGAGATTTGGTAAGTCAAGGCAAGACCAGTCGACGAAGAATCACAAAGAAAACGTATACGACAGAAAGTAGGAAATAGAGTGTCTTAACACTAGGTTCCCTCTGCTTACCTTATTACCCGGCGGCTACAGTGTGAAGCTGATTTTCTTCTAATTCTTCAGAAATAAAACCAAAGACACTACAAACGTGAGGGTCAAAACGCACTAAATAATTCCAATTTAGAGCACACAGCACCTTCAGGTGGCACTTTACGATCCGTTATATCAGTCGTTAGTCGTTACATAGCGGTCGTTAAAGTGAGCTTTCGTGCCCCACTGAACTTTACTGGCAAAGCATATGTGGATCGTTATTGCTATTCAAATGAACTTAAAGCTGGAAAACCAACTTGTTAGAGATTTATTGGCGGCGATTACACTTCAAAGAGCTTTATGTGTATGTCGACTGAGTTGGACCAGTTCTGAGTATAACTAACTTGTTAGTTGGTATGAATGAATGTAGAATATTTCAATTAAATCAGTTCTTTAATTTTTAAAAAATAGTACATAATGTACATGTTTTTGTAACTTTACGTATTTGGACAATTTGGCGAAACGATTAACAAGATGTAATAAAACCTACAGCGGTCCCTATATAAATAGACAATTTAAAATAAAAAAAAACTTTTAATTTGAAGAAATAGTTCCTGAGATTAGCATGTTTAACCAAACAAACTCACCAGCGTTATAATATTAGGTAAATTATTTTAATTTTAACCAAAATAG
>JAEBDU010013170.1:62363-112246 GCA_016802625.1 Heliconius numata
GCTATTAATACACGACTTACATATTACGCAGCATGATGAGGTAAATATCTCGACCGTATAATGGCCGGTGAAATTAATTTACTACGAATACCGGTATATACCGAAGGGTAGGAATTGTAAGTATGAAGTGACCTCTTTCCTTCAGCCTTCATTACTTTGGGATTCCACTTCGAGGGCGATAGAACGGGCTTATTCGGAACATTCCACGACAAGTTCGCTAGATTAGAACACGTGATCTGTGAAACTGCCATATGAATTACTATTTATAATCCTTCCAATTCAATGTACCAGACAGATTTTAGTGTTAGGACACTCCTTTCTCTGTCTAAATTAAAGATATAGCTAAGTACCCTGATAAAAATTTGAACCCGTTCTACAATAAAGCTCTTTTTTACAACAGAGGTAATATAATTATCAGATTAAAGCCTATAATTCGTTATCTCATTTGTATTAATGCAGGATTAATTAAAAGATAATTTAACGTGTGTATGTTTTCGGAACAATCCGTTATTATTGGAGTCCCAATTATAATTTAAGAATATTATTTTTTTTCAGTTTCGTGCTTCATCCTGTATAAAGCAAGATAGGCAGAGTTAAGACACTCCATTCTCCTTTCTTTCTTTCCTAATTCTAGAAATTTCAAGTTGAGTAGGAGGAACGCAACGCTGCTGTATATCCTACCAAATAAAAAAACTATATACCTAAAAATCTCCTCCGTTACTGAATGACTGACAGATACCACTGGAATATAAGGTGTAGGGTCCTTGGGGAGTATTGGAAAAGATGAAAAGTGGTTTTCCTGAAAATTTTACAAGGGCCGGAATAGCAGAATTTTACGTTCTATAAACTACGCCAACGAAATGGCGGGCTAAGACTTGTATGTTGTTTTTTTTAGCTTCAGCACGGTAGGTAGTGGAAACCTGAGACACTTCCGATCTCCACTTTCCGCCTAATTCTCATATATTGTGTGTTGAGTGGCGGAACTCCACGCTGTGCTTTTCCTCGTAACCAGAGCGAGAAAATATTAGGAGATATTCCTATATGGTATGTTAGATACACCTCGTACAATAATGAAATAAAAATAAAATATCTTATAAAACAAGAAATTCCTTTATAAATTGTAATCATCTACCTTTTTATCTAAGCGGAGGATATTAGTTGGTGTATTTCGACAGAGAGTGGACCGCGCAGCTCACACCGCGTATTGATTGCGCAAGTGGCAAGTGGCTTGTCGACATAGAATCGACACACAGACAAATTTTTAACTATGTTTATGTATATGTTAGCTATATTTTATATTAATAATTTAATATTATAGATGTCTTCTAAGTAGAAGTCACTAACTTGACTTCTTAATATAATATTATAGATGTGAAAGCTTGCGAGGATGGATGTTTATTTTATTTCCACGCAAAAACCACTGAATGGGTTTAGATGAAACTGAAACATAAAATAAATAGGCTACTTACATACACACAATATAATTATATATACATTCTAATTTATACATTGTAATTTGACTATTATACAATAATAATAATAATATTTGGTCACTAGTTAGAAAATTATTTTTGATGAATTTTAGACGGAACTGAAAATGAGGAATGGAGTGTCTTAACACTACCTTCTACCCCTGCCTGCCAGGATACTGCTGTGTGCGTGATACAGCATGAGCCTTTTAAAGAAATGTATGTATACGTGATTTAAATTTTTGTTTTTTTTTTTCATCTTTACGCATTAACCTCTTTTAAATACACACAGGGAAAGCAAAGAGAGTCTAGTGTCAAGACACTCTGTTTCTGTCTGCTTTACGCTAAATACAACGTGAAGCTAAAAATAGAAGAAAAAAAATCCAATTGAAATTTAAACCTCCAAATCTTTCATTCGCAACTAAGCAGAATCGCTTAGGTACAAAGAATCTCCTTGTAAAAAGTATTTACCAAAAATAAAAACATAGTGAACGTGTAATTTACCAGGTCTCATGGTAATTTTATTTGAGCGGAATAAGTGCTATCTTGCAAACGGAGCTCATCAGAGGCGCCGCTTTGAATGCGGGAGATGAGAACAACACTACTGGAAGGGATTTTAGTAAAATCTCACGCAATTTGTCTCTAATAAGAATATATATTTCAGCTAGCAGTAGCAGAGTAGGCAGAGGATGCCTAGTGCTAAGACACTCCGCTGCCCACTGTCTGCCGAATTCTGGGGGCATTGTGTGATGAGTGGCGAAGATATTAAATATTTCAATTTTCGAGTGGGAATCGAACCCACAACCTGGTACGTTTACAGTCAATATTATCTATCTATATACAGGGTGGAAGAGGCAGCGCTTCTTTTACTGAAACTGCATATAGGGTAAAATATTTCAAACCCAGAATTAAAAAAAATAATCAAGGTACCTCAACGGTTTGGACGTAGGATTTTTTTTTCATTTCACGATTTTTATCCATACCTGTATTTCGTGTCACGCACACATACGTATGCGACGTTGCCGCTTTGACAGGTAAGTGTGTGCGTGCCTATGTTATACTTTACAAATGGCGTTTTATTTTAAAACGATAATTTTATTATTTATTTTGTTTGAAAAAAAAACTTTTTCATTTTTGAGAACTATTTTTTTTCCGAATTATATTAGGCTTTTATAGAGTAGTTAAAACTGTGGTTTCATTTAAAGTGGCGCTGACAATTCCACCCTGTATATAAAAGGACTTGTCCTCACTGACAGAGGTAAGACGCACGCACCGCCGTAACCGCTGATGGTAGAAATGTGAAATTTGGACAGATGTTTACTTTCGTAATCTGGACATCCACTAAGAAGGGATTTTGAAAAATTTTAACCCTAAAGGGGTAAAATAGACTCTTAAAAGTATTTAATTAAACACATGTTTCATGGTTTTCTAGAATTCACCCCTAAATAAGCGAGCGAAGCTGCGCGCGTCCGCTAGTTATATATATTTGCATCGTTTACACATTTTAAATGAAGCTCTTTAAAAAGATTAATAATAGCGTACCTATGTTTAGTTTTCTTGAAAACCCGACTTTTCGTGTTGAAGGACTAGTTGAAAATAATATGATACCAACAATTACTTTTCTTACAACGCATAATTAATATAATTCTAAATACACATAATTAACCATGTAAAAACCATTTAAAATATTATGTGTTTATAATTATTCATCATTAATTCATTAATTGATCTTACGTATATCATTATTTAGGTACATCGTTTTTCATTCGTTTGAGTCTCTTGTAAAATGAGCTTAAGATAAATTAATGATATTTGTTAATATTTTTCTTGACAGAACAGTAGTTAAGGTCTGTAGTATCAATAAGTCAAATCAGTGATGAAGTGGGGAAGCAAGTCACCGATAATGTGTTAACAGACAGCTTAAACACTCAGCACTCAATATGCTTAATTGAACTTGATATATATGTAAGTAACATTAGATCGTGGACTATATATGTGTATGTATGTCTGTAATATATTAAGCTATATTTAAATGTGTACAAGGCCAGTAAATGGGAGACGGAAGTATCTAAATGGATACGGATTGTCTTAACACTAAGTTTTCAGGTTCCGTTTGGCTACGCTACTATGTGCGAGATACAGCGTGAAGCTAATAAAACATATATATAATTGTATATTTTTTTAAAATTATTAATTAGAGGCCAGTCGTGGCGCAGGGGTACAAATTGTGACTATAAAATCGACTGGTTGTGGGTTCAATTCCCACTTGAGGAGGTGAAATATTTATTTAAATTTTATATTTTCATTTCTTCGCTCTGGTGTCGAGGCAAAGTGCGGCATTGAGTTCTGCCAATCAACCTTCAGAAATCCTTCATCATGCCTTCAGAATTTGGCAGAAAGTAGGGAACGGATTGTCCTAAAACTAAGTTCCCTATGATGTGTGCGGGATACGGGTGAAGCTGATGACTATTAATTTTAAATGTATTTTTTTTTTCATATAATTTTGTAATTTTTAATTTCATATTTTCAATTCAGGTCAGCGCTAACCTACAAAACCATGGATTTACTAAATAGAATATAATGCCGTATATAATAGTAAGTAGTTTCCGGAATCCCACTTTCTATGAAGCAAGTTATTTCCTCCACATAGAATCAACGTTGAAGCCAGCCGATCCCTTATCAATCATTGTCGCTGGCTGGCGAGAGGGCCATTTGTCTTGTACTTGTTTAAAATCATTATCAGTCATCGTCACGTCACACACGGCCCGCGACGTGTCGGTGCTAAATGATTTATTGTCGTTTCGATTAGATGGACGTTAGCTTGGTGGTTGGAAACCATAGTATCGAGGCAACGCGTGACGTAGAGTTCCGACACTCAACACGCAATGTCTCCAGAATTCGACAAAAAATGGGGAACGGGGTGTCTCAACACTACGCTCCCTCTGTCTATGCTGCTATGTGTGGAAAACAGTTTGAAGCTGTTTTTCATACTAATAGTTACGCGCACCACGAACAAACGGTGCGCGTTACAAAAATTAAAAATGTGATATTAGCATTATAAATGCTTAGTACCCTAATAATGGACGGAATTAATTCCATTCAGTCATGGAATGGAATATGTTGTTTGTGAATTTCTTGCTAGAGCTGAACGAAACGCCAGCGCGATTCAGAATACTTGTGACGCCACCTGTTATATCGAATATAAACGGAAAGGATATTATTTATTATTTCTCTTTTACTCTCATCCATTTCCTCCATATAGCATTTTCTGTGCTAATTGGGTAACGGAAGTGGCGTAATGGGGAACGGAGTGTCTTAACAATAGATTTCTAGGTTCCGGGCTACCCTGCTATGTGCAGGATGCGGTTGAAGATAAAAAAATCTTACTAATACGTGAAAAAGAAACGAATTTTCTGAATTTTCTTTTTTCATATAGAAAATAAAAAAAAATAGGATGTATTAAAAATTTTTAAATATAGAATTTGTTTTGACAGTTATTAATACACTCCATTAACATACCCTCCAAAATCATGAACTACAAAAAACACTACTTACATATTTTGAAATTTAACGTAGCGGAACTCGAACTCGTGAATCTAGGAAACCGTCCAAGCGATGTGACCGCTAAGCCATACGTTCACACTTACATATAACTTAGCAGTTCCCAATTGAAGCTAGCCATACTAAACTGTCTACAGCTATCGATCATACCAGACAGACGTTGGCGGCGGTCGTTTATTTACCGTTGACTTGTTTACGATTATTACACGCGCGAGTATTGGCGCGTCACGCCACTAATCGCTCGACCAGTCGGCGGTCGGCGAACATGAAGTTTATGTGTTTATATTAATGCTGATGCTGCTTTTAGGATTGTGTTTTTTCAGCTTTACCTTCTATCCTGCATGTAGCAGGGTAGGCAGAGGGAGCTTAATGTTAAGAAACGCCCCATTTCCTGTCAAATTCTGAAGGCATTGTGTGTTGAGTGGTGGGTCCACACCAAAGCAAAGATATGAAAATATTAAATATTTCATTTCCTCAAGTGGAAGTCGAACTAATAACCTACCGTTTATAGCCGTACGCTTAAACCCATGTGCCGACTGGATAATAACGGAGTTAGAGAAAAAGAGAGATTCTCGCTTCAAATTTAAAGGTTCATATATAAAATGTTGAAGCGAAATAGTACCAATATATGCACAGCTTTGGCATCAATTGTTTTGAATTTGTGCATGTAAAAATATGTTTTATTTTTGCACAACACTGCAACAAAGTTCTGCAGTAGAATCAATGAATCACTAAATTTAAGGTGCATTAATAAATATTCAAATTAATTGATATAAAACAATCAGCTATGTAAAGATCTTTTCCACTTTTCCCGTGACAGGCAGATGGAACCTGGTGTCAAGCCACTCCAGTCCTTGCAGGCCAGTCGTAACGCAGGTACTCAAGACTACAGGTTGTGGGGTTCAATTCCCACTCGAGGAAATGAAATATTTAATATTTTAATTTTTTCGCTCTGGTGTCGAGGCAAATACGTTAGCGTTGAGTGACACTCAAAACGCCTCCAAAATTTGGTGAAAAATGGAGAACGCAAGTGTCTTAATAAGAACGGAATACCTTAACAATAGGTTATCAGGTTGCCTCTGCCTACACTGGGAGACATACTCCGCACATACTTCACGCTGGAGCATGAAGCTAACAAAAAAAATAAAGAAGTCCCTCCATGTTTCTTCTTGATAATAAGTTACTATAATTTAATAAAAAATATATAACGCAAAAAGTGGTACAATAAAATACAAAAATTTCATAAGAAATTAATATCAAATTCTTTTGAATAGTATTAAATTTACGTTCCTTTGAAATATCCTTTTCCATTGCGTATTAGATTCCTTTCATTGTAGACAATGGCGCTTCAATGTTCGCGCCAAGTGATTTATACTTGTCACTAGCAAGCGTGACGGACAGTTTTACTTTTGAGAGAGATCTGATAACGTTTTGAATTTTAACCAACTTTATTTAGCAGGGTTGGTTAAAGGGACCTGGTGTTAAGACATTCCGTTATCACACTATTCTGGTGGCGGCACTCAACGCTGCGTTTTTCCTCGTCACGAGAGTGAAGAAATAAAAATATTAAATATTTAATTTGCTTGAATGGGAATTGAACCCACAACTTGTCGTCCCGCGCCAGGACTGGCCACAATTTTTAATTCGATTTTAACTATATTTTTTTCGCTTTAAGAGTAAACAGAGGATAACTAGTGTTAACACACTTCATTGTCCACTTTTTTGTCTATCGTAAGGAAAATCAAATAATTCTTTTATCCGAGTGGAAATGGTACCCACAATCGTAGCGCTTATAGACAGTCTCTGAACCGCTGCCCTACGACGGCCTCTATAATTATTTTAATGAAAAAATATAAAATTTATAAAGGAAGCATTTAATAATAAGAAACAATATATTTTTTTTAATACCTGTATATTTTGTTTTTAATATTATTCAAGGTTTGTAAAGATCGTTTTATCGCTTGATAAGTCCACCTTAAACCGTTTACGAGGCCATCTCTAAAATATTATTGTTTATTATTCATGAGAGTGCGCCCCGCCCCCCTTATGCCCCACTGTGCCCCACTGTGCCCCCGCACTGGAGGGGGAGTGGGCACTCTGCCCCGTCCCACCTCTATCCAATAGCTAATTTGTTTTCATCCTATCGGATATTACGGAGTAGAGTTCTTAAAAATTCAATGATCCCTCGGTTTTAAATTTGCTGAAGACGTAAATAAAATATTAGCCGTACTGCCCGAGGAACGAGCTAAATCGTTTTGCAATTATTGTATGAAAAATGTTTATCTATATATATAAAATCGAAAGGTCACTCACTCATCACGAAATCTCAGAAACTACAAGTGCTAGGAATCTCAAATTTTGCATAGGAATTACTTATAGGACGTAAATGCTCGCTAAGACGGGAATTTGCAATATTCGACTTCTAAGGGGTTGTTTTTTGAGTCGAAAGTTTGTATGAAACTTCGTTACTACAAATGCTAGGAGTCTCAAATTTTGCATAGACGTCACTAGGACGTAGTCATGGAGACAGAAATTAATAATAACATAGTTCACGTGGGTGAAACCGCGAGCGGGCCGCTAGTAGTATTATAAACATCTTGACTTGTTTTCTTTTGCAATAATATGTTTCTTGCAAAGCTAAGAGGATTTTTACTTAAAAAATAAGATGAGAAAATAGTTTTTAATTTTTTTTTAGTTTTTAAAATTTAATAATTACCATTTTTATATCAAGCTTACAAAAAAAAAAGAAAAAAACCTTTGAGATCTTCATAATATCTTCACTATTTAATAAAATAATTCAAAAGATGTAAAGTTTTATCCTTTCTAGTCCTCTTATCGTGAAGTGTTCTTCATGTCCATCCTATCGAAGCTCCGACGTTTACATGACGATATGGCGAGAATTTCAAGAGTTTCGAATATATTTTTTGCTCTGACAAGAATATTTTATATGAAAATGATGTGTATCTATTTTTGGATAAATTCATAAGGTTATTATAGATTTTTTTGTGTATTTTAAAATTTGTATATAGGTACATATGTGTTAACTATCAAAGTAATTTTATTGATTTAAAATTTCCAAAAAAATATAAAATAAAATTTGGCAATAACGTTTCAATTTTTTAAACTTCTAGCTGTATACTACACACCCCAGGGTAGCAAGAGGGAACCTAGTGTTGAGACACTCCTTTCTGGTTTCGGAAAATGCTTTCCGTCGAATATTGGAGACATTTCGTGTTAAGAGGTGGAACTCAACGCCGCAAATGTTCAAATATTTCCAAAAATAAAACAATTATTACCAATCTCGAAATCCTTGGGTTGCAAACGTTGGGTTGCAAATGAATTACAAAAATACACTCGTATTAAACCTTTACCAAACGGAATAAAAACCAATACCAAACGGAATTTTCATACAAAAAAATAACGAATTCTGAAAATTCGTTGATACTTTGCCGAAAATCGTAATAAAAGCTGATTGATATTAATATAAAAGGTATTGAAGGTACGTGCAGTCCTCAATCACCGGCCAAATGATATTTCAGTGGATAACATTTCATATTATTACAGCACTGAGTGGCTCTCTGTCAATATTAGCCTTTTCGATTGCGTTATAAATACGTTATATTCGTATCTCATCTCAGGTTTTGTGTTAGTTTAGGTTAGTCTTTCACTCTGGGGGATTAAATATTTTTATTAATCAATACGGAATGAATTCGAACAGAAAATAAAAAACGGATTCAGGACACTACGTTCTCTGTTTTTACAATAATCATTGCTTTACGCGGGGTACAGGGTGACATCCAAAGAAAGAAAGGTTGAAGAAAAGAAAGAAAGACGTTCTAAAATGTTTTATGTGTTTTTTCGATACTAAGGACATTTCATAATATATACAAAAGAATTAATTCAACGAAACCAAAACACGCG
This sequence comes from Heliconius numata, assembly GCA_016802625.1. Taxonomy (NCBI): domain Eukaryota; kingdom Metazoa; phylum Arthropoda; class Insecta; order Lepidoptera; family Nymphalidae; genus Heliconius; species Heliconius numata. The sequence goes on from JAEBDU010013170.1 coordinate 71,315, forward strand.
TCTCGGGGAATCCGTCCAAGTTCTCTAACCACTAAGTTATACGTTCTTGTCAAGTTATGTTGGAGTTGTTATACGCTAATTATAGGATTTTTTTTCAGTTTTCTATCGAAACTACTGCTGAAATGAATGTAATTTCATTTAAAACAACAATTATATAATACTCAAAAGTAAATTTTGCTAAAAATTATTATTTGCTTCGTAGGTTCAGCATTTTTCTGGTTAGCGCAGTGCGACTTTTGTTGAGCTTTTTAATTTTCAGCAACCACTCGGCACGTGAGAGCCGTTCGCTGCGAAGCTGACAAAATATTTCGAATTTTTGATTACATTTAGTTACCCTTTCGTTAGAGCAATATATTTTACAGGAATTTATCACACACGATACTGGTGTAGCTATATGTTACTACGAATAGCTTAATTTTAAAACCTTCAATATAAATATTGGGTGAACACTGAACATGTAAGCATTCTTACTAATAGCGTAATATGAGGTACAAAGAAATAAATTTATTTTTTAAAGTTCTCTTAGCTTCACTCTGTATCCCGCACATAGCAGATTAGGGTAGAGAGAACCTTTGTTATCAATTTTCCATCGAAAGGAGGCATAGCGTGTTGATTAGCGTAACTTAATACCGCGCTTGGTTAACACCAATGTAAAGAAATGAAAATATTAAAATATCTTAGCACTAGTTTCCAGGTTCCTTCGGCCTACTCTACTCTGTGTGGTATAAAGCGTCAAGCTATAAAAAATGATAATTTATTATTAATAAAATTCACAAACATAATTTAAAAAGTAGATCCCATAAAAAGATTTTGTAATATCGCTGTAATAAAAATATGTAACGTTAATAAAGAGCCAATATTTTAAAGTAATTTAATAACAAGTGCCCGGAGCCAAGGTTGTTATGATCAGCGATATTACGAGAAAATTTCACTTTATTTTTACCGAACTCTCATTTTGATTGCCCGTTTAAATTTTTTTTTTAAAAAAAGGAAATAAACACTAGTTAGAGGCCAGTCGTAGCGCAGGGGTACAAGCATGTGACTGTAAACGCGACAGGTTGTGGGTTTGATTCCCTGTCGGGGCAATACAAGTTTTTAAAATTTTATTCCTTTTAAGTTGCTGTGTTGTGGCAAAATGTGGTTTGTGTTTTACCACTCAACACGCAATGCCAATGGAATACGGTGAAAAGTGGAGAGCGGAGTGTCTTAACACTAGGCTGTCTGCGCCTACACTACTACATGCGGGATACTGCATGAGGTTAAAAAATCACTAGTTAATAAAAGGGTTTATTTATTATCCACGTTTGCACATATATTTTTTATTATTCTTTTACGCTCTTACTCTACTAAATCATGAAAATTGTGTGTTATATAGGTTCGATTCTCACTCGAGTTTCCTCTCTCTCGAGAGGAGTTTTCATTTATTATAGTTAACTAAGTTCCGTTATTCAACACACAATATTTCGAAAAATGTGTGTAAATTCGATATATTACACTTACACCAAATCGAAATGGTATCTTAAAACAATATAAAATACGCAAAAAACATATTTTCGCAAAAAAGACGTAACAAAGTAAGGTCGGCATTGGTTGTGATTTTTATTTAAACTTCATACCAAGCTCTTTATAAATGCGGGGTGCAAAATTATACAATGGCAGTGAAAAGTTGGCAGAAAACTTCTATTTGTTGACTTTGACGTAGCTTCGTAGCCTCGTAGCGCCGTAGCCACGTACCTCGTAGCCGCGTAGCTATTGTAGCTGCTACGTTTAAATGGTTTGACCGGATATGATAAAATGAAGTGGTGATTTTTTTATGTAATGGCTTATTTTAGTATATTGTGATAACATATTTTGCTATAAAGTTTACATTAATCAAAATTTTCTTTTTAAAACTTATTTTTTCAACATTTTAGAATACTTCTATTACTATATTAAAACTTTGTCAGGCTTTTTGTATTATAAATTAAAGAACATTTATATTCATTCTAATTATAAGAATTTTCTTTTAGCTTCACGCTGTATCCCATAGCTCGTAGCAAGGTAGACAGAACCTGAAACCTAAAACACTCGGTTCGCATTAAGAAACTTCCACTTCTGGCTTTCCTCTGAATTAAGGAGGCATTGCGTATTGAGTTGCAGAACTTAACACCGCGATCTACCTCGTTGCCAAAGCTCCTCCTCGAATGAGAATCGAACCCACAATTTAACACCCACTTCTAAATTTTCAATTAAATATTTAAATAACAAAATTTTGAAACAAACAAATGAAAGGAAAATAAAATCTTAAAATCATAATAGAATTCATAAAACCCACAGCTCCGAAATGAAAGACTAACTTTTATCTAAACAAAAATTTAAATAGGCTCCAGAAACACTTCTTTACACGTGACTACTTTAATACCACTACGTTACCACAACGTATTTTAATAAAAGCGTGTTTAATATTCTCACCTACGCTACGCCTGCTCTCCCAGAAGTATATAACATAACATTGTTCAAGCCAACATTTTTTCATATTTCTTTCACCATCTGTTCTTTAAATAGCTTCAATTTTATTCATCAAAAAAAAAAACCTCGTACAAAATCAAGAAATATGTTTCCGCAAGTCTCTAGGCACAATAAAATATTACTGAGAGAAAAACAACAGAATTAAGCCTACAATTTCCTGAGTGTAAGTTATTCAAGGAGTTCCTTTTTTTTTATTTCCATCGCCGTCCTCAAGTAATTATTCTTTATTGTGACTCCTTTAGCTTTAAACACAAACCGAGCTTTTGTTAACTGACGATTTATATTATTGTGGAATTAAAAAACAGGTTGACTCTACATTGCTAGTCAAAGGCATTGTTATAAGAGTTTTACTTTAAAATAAATATATTTTTAATAGTCTTGAGTTGTCGTTTGAAGCTTATACGAGAATGACTATAAATATATACTAATCTATCTATTATTTTATTATTAAATTGTGAAATAAAATTAATTATTTTGTCGCGAATTGTTTTCTGAGATAAAAACCTCTTTATTATGAAATTAACCATAGATTTAATTAAATATGAACTTGTTACTTTTACCAGAACTACTCACTTTTACCAACACTTTCAAGGTTTCCTTATTTATTATATGACAAATTAATATAACATCATAAGAAACAAAAGAGTTATTCCACTACTTAGTAGAGCGTACACAATATCCAGTGGCATATATTGATACGCTCCGCGTGAGCAAAGCGTTCTTCAAACAATAAAGTTTTACCCCATTTATTTTACTTTGAACCTATTCACATACCAAGCTACTTGGTTATTTCAATTAAATTAAAAAAATACATGGAACCCTTCATCCCATAACATCAAAATAGACCAAAATTTTTTTGTATTGACATTGTATCCAGCATAAAGAAGTACAGGTAGTTCATCTACCTGTAGAGTTAGAGTTCTAGAGTTAGGACACTCCGTTGCCCACGCACCACTAAATTTTGGAGCATTTGCCTAAATGCCAGGATTCAATGTCGCATTCTTTTATGTTACTAGAGAAGTGAAATGAAAAAATATTTTCTCAATTAGTAATCGTACCCGCAACCATTGCGTTTACAGTCAGTTGCTTTGCCGTTGCGCTACGATGGTCTCATTATACTCGTATATAATTATCTTTTCTTTTCTATAAATATTTATTCCTAAATAATTTGTATAACTATAGCCTTACAGTATGTCTGTGCCAAAAACGCATAAAGTAATAAATCAGTTATGGCATTTCCTTTATGATGTTTCTGTGTTTCTTTATTATGTTTTCAATTTTCACTCGGGGGAATAAACAATTTTATTTTTTTCTCACTTTGATAAGAGGCTAAAATACAGCATTGAGGTCCACTAATATAAAAGAAAATAAAATTCTCAACGTTTCGTTAATATAAGCAACAATATTTAGCAATTTATAAAAAAACTGAAGCTAAAAAAACTAAAAATCTGAACTACATCGAACTAACAAGATTGTCTCCGTAATCATCTTAGTTGTCACCAGTAAAGATTAAAAAAGCTATAATATAAGAAAAACTTGTAAAAAATTAAATGCACAGTTTATTAAAGTTTAAAATATCTCGCGACGAGTCTTAAGACGAGATCTCTGCGGAACTTTCGAGTGAGAAATTATGCGCGAGTCGGTGTCAGCTGGCGGACGAGGACGGCGGCGGCTGCGAGATTATACATAGGTACTTGGGAGTTTTGTTAACTACTTAACGGTTTATGCATTGCTTTTGTTGTAATTTCCGCTTATGATTTCCATTTGAGACTGTGTGATTTCCAGTTTGTGATAACTCTTTAACTTATATAAAAATACTAGCGGCACGCCCGCGGCTTCGCCTGCGTAAACTACGTTAATATTAATTTCTGTCTCCAATAATACCTATAAGTAACTCCTATGCAAAATTTCAGATTCCTAGCACTTGTAGTTTCTGAGATTTCGTGATGAGTGAGTGACCTTTCGATTTTATATATATAGATTAAATATTTTAATTCACTCTACGGTACAAGGGTACGGCATAAGGGTGTGACTGTAACGACGGTTGTGGGTTCGATCGCCACTCGAGCAAATAAAATTATTACGAGTATTGACATTTACATCTTCATTTCTTCGCTTTGGTGTCGAAGCAAAGAGCGGTTGAATTCCGCCACTCAACACGCAATGCCTCCAGAATTCGGCGGAAAGTGGGGAACGGAATGTCTTAACACTAGGTTCCCTCTGACTACCCCGCTGTGTGCGGGATGCAGCGTGAAGCTGATTTTTTAAATTTAATTCACTTTATGGAGAACGGAGTGTTAACACTAGCTTTCCTCTGCCCATTTTGCATATTCTGTTTCGATCGTACTCGGGACAATGAATTATTTTTATAACCTCCCTCAGGTAACAAGACAAAGCGTGACGTTCGGTTCCGTTAACTAAAACACAATGTCTCGAAAATTGGACGAATCTTTACGAATAGTGTCTAAATTGTCGATATCCTTAGCATATCTTGCTATATTCTGAATACAGCAATACAATATAAAAAGAAAACGGAAAAGTGATCAAAGAGTCGCTAGTTTGCATCATTCTTCAAACTTTGGTTATTGGTATTTTCAATTCCGTCACTATTTATGAAGCCGCTGAGGCGTCAACAACTAGCAAACAATCAGGCTCACTTCAACAGGCTCTCGGTAAGCATTCGTAGAAGCTTTTAACTGTATTTGCTAACTAAATCCATTTTCCATTTCGTTTAAAATTGTTTTCATTTGTTTTTATGAAGTTTTTATAAAGCCGGTTCAGGGCAATGCGGATTACCCGTTACTGTTCACATGCTGTTCATTAGATTTATCACGGTTTATACGTATATGTCTATTTTACTTTTTCGTATAAAAAAGTTTGTATAAAATTAAAGTGTAAAAAAAAGATTTGAATCCGAGTTTTTTCGCTAAAACGTCTATAACAGATTCCGAAATCATAAGATGTTAAGTTTTCTTCTTAATAATTACAATAAAATTTGTAATATTATAAAATTTTGAGGTCGTAAGACGTTAAGTTCCGCCATTCAACACACAATATCTCAAATAATTGCAGTACATGTGCTGCCTACCCTGATAGATGCGGAAATCATCGTTACACAAGAGAAAACCTTGTTAATATTAATTTTCTTAGTTCTAGATATTATTTCGATTTCCTAAAGTCTCCTCATGTGGTGTGCGGTCTAATTTGCGATGTCTTGTTGCAGGTATGCTCAGGACGATTGTTATTTGATCTCCGAAACCCATTTACTAGAGCTACCTGTGATTTTGTGGTTAGATCAGATTCCCAGTACTACTAACAGCTATCGTTGGGGTTATATCCACTGGAAAAGTCTTACTTAATGGATTAGACTTAAATCATATATGGAAAAATTTAAAAAATGTTTAGTAATCTATTAATTGTTTTTTTTTAAATATTTTCTTTAGTGAATTTAGCAGAGATGTACAAAAAAGATTTTTTTGTATTTCGTTCATACAGAAATATATAATCGTATACTGGATTATTAAGGGCAGTACTGTATTTTATTTATATTTATTAACCATTTTAACTCCCATTGGTAAGGAGACAAAGTGCAGCGTTGAGTATCGCCACTTAACTTCACCAAAGCCTCAAAATTTGGGGAAAAATCGGGTAAAGGAGGTTCTTTCTCTGTCTACCGCGGAGGATACAGCACGAAGAAAAATATCAACTCTTACCAAATATTCCAAAATAACCCAACCAATTATATAGTTTTTATAAAACTAAAATATATAAATATGAAAATGTTGCAATAAAAATGGCATAGCGAGTCTCATTTAACCGGATCGCGTTATACAAGAGCTCACATTGTTTTAAATTCTATCGCCTACGAATACATAAATAACTGGCAGCAGATTATACGAGTGAATGGATTTTACAATTTTGTTCCATATCGTATATTATATCTATGAAAGAATGAATTTTTAACAACATACTATGTATATATTCATTTTTAAATTATTTTTCGTTTAAATATGGCGGTAGTTGTGGCGCAGCGGTACAAAACCGATTGTGGGTTCGACTCCCAGACGAGGAGATAAAGTATTAATATTTTCATCTCCTTGCTCTGGTAACAAGTCAATGCGTGGTAGTAAGTTCCGCCACTTGACACAATGCCTCCAGAATTCAATAGAATGTGGGGATAGGGAGTGGTTTAATGAGAACGGATTGATCTTAAGACTAGGTTCCCAGGTTCCCTCTTCCTTTCTATATGTGGGATATAGCGTGAAGCTAAAAAAATCTTTTGCAAATACTTTCGAATGATTTAAAGAAAAGTGGAATAAAATAGAGGATATAGTATTTTATAATTTAATTTCTCGTGCTTAATAAAAAAATGAAAAAAAAAAAACACAAAATATACATATTTATATTTATTTCGTTAATTTAATATGCAACAAAGATATAGCCGGTCACAAGAACGCCGGAAGCAATGGAAGATTCACCTTCCGGTGGAAATTGGCAACACGAAGGTAAGGAGCAAACAATTTGCTTGCTTAAATTTATTAACACAACAATTTTGTTCCGCAAACGATAACGCAAACGTAGCCAGAACAAAGGGAAGTCAAAGAGAGATTTTAAAATAAGTAACGAGATATGAAGTTTCAACTTCAGTTTTTCATTTATCCATTGTAAATGTTTATGAAAAGTTTATTTTCCACGGCGATTGTGAAACTATTCTGGTTATTGCTGGAACTATTAATGTTTTATATTTCTTTGTATTTTTATTCTCTTTCTCGAGTGTTAAAATGCTTCGTTATTTGGTTTGTGGTATTTTTTTACCGATTTAAAAATTAAAGTTATCAAATTGACATGCTGTTAGGATTGGGTAATATTTGACTAATGATTTAGGCTCTCGAGAACATGTGCTAAATTTCGTAAGTGTATGTATGTTTGTCCACAAAATTCTCGAAAACTAAATGTGATTGAGATCGACTAACTTGGTTTTAATTAGGAATATTCCATTTAAGACAACTAACTAATTAAATTATGTTTTTTTTAAGGATTGCTTCAGGTTTCATATTAAAAAAAAAAGAAAAACCTACGAAAGTAATAGCATTTCGCAATTTTTCTAAGCGCTACATCGTTACTGAGGTAGTTAAGGTTAAGTAGGCGATAGCATTAACAGTGTAATTTGTCATCCTAACATCGCCCTCGATATGAACAGTTTACGGGAGGTTTATTACCGAGGATTGATGAGAGTACCCTATAAGCTGATTGTTTGAGTAAATACGTATTTTACTTACTTATTTTTTAGCTTTAGCGTGAGATCCTTAAATTTAAATAGATTTTCTAATAATTTTATCCAAGTTCAGAAGTTACATGCTTTATTTTTTTAATGTCGAATAATTTACCACTTCACTCCTCCTACTCCTTTGTTTTACTCTTTTCCTTGCATAGTAGGATAAGCATAGAGAACCTGCTAACATTATCCAGCTAATTTATCGAGCCATTGCGTGATGAGGTGGTGAAACTCAAAGCCACGCCTTATCTACCAGACCGTGAAAATGAAGGTAATTTAAACACAATCATTCTCCAAATGGGGATGGAATCTATAACCATCGCGTTAACACTCTCCAGCTGTACTACGACATCCTAAAATACTAAAAATATATTAAATTAATTCCTTCACAGTATATAACTTCTACCCAGTTCTCCAGATGCATAATTAAATAAAACTGTTCAAAAGAAGCAATAAGTAGACCGACCACATTACTACCGACTAGCTGATTACATCGTACAGTTCTTGATTGAATTTTTCTATTTCAATTTAGTTCGACGTCGCGTCGTGTACGTCTTTCTGACTTGAAATAGGAAGATTGCCAACTACATATTAGGTTTTAGTGGAAATACCTAGTAATGTTTAGTGAAAAGTTGGGTATTTATCCGACTGCGGCAACAATTGAGGGTTATGTTTTTGCAAGTATGTATGTATGTCCGTTCCTTTGTTCCCTTGTAGCTTTTGGGTTAGTGGACCGATTTTGATACGTTGTTGAAATTTTTTCATTTCGCGAATTTTACTGGATATACTAATTTAATTAATGTTATAGAATAATTTATTAAATAATATTAGAAATATAATATTGTCAAAATCATATTCAATTGCTGTTTTGACTTAAGATTTAGATTTAATTTTCAAGAATTCTGTTTTTATGTTAACATATTACTATGTGAAGTAATCGTGTAATATATATAAAAAATGTCCCGCATTAGGCTGTGTAAATGCTACTTAAAGTAGCATTATATAGTTCATTAATTAATAATTAGATTAATAAATAATTAAATTAAATAATTAATTAATAAATATTTAATTTATAAATAATTAGATAGGGAATTATATAGTTAAACTATATATAGTTAGAACTATATAATTCCCAAGAGAGTCCAGATATTTTATTTTAAATTGCCTTTTGCTCAATGTTTTTTTAATATCTGTTACGTTTACTGACGATTTTCATTAAAATATCGTTCAAATGAAACTTTATTTACAATCATCAATTTCTTTTTGTATAAGTTGTGCTTAATATAGATGAAAGGGAAAAAATCCTGAAAGTCTCACTCTGAATACTTGCTAAGGTGAGAATTTGCTAAGAATCTGTGAATTGATATGTTCTGCAAACGCAAACGTGGAAACTTTTATAAGTTATAGCTTTGCCAACTTTTTCCACTTGTAATCTTTAGAGACTTGGTGAGCTTTTGTTGTATGGATGTTGTTCATGCTTACCTACTCCTGACGTGGAGACAGCTCGAACTCGATATCAGTCAGGGAGAGGAGTCGATCACTTGAGGAAATTAAATATTTATTTAATTTTATGTATTTATTTCTACGGCGGAAAATGGGGAACGGAGTGTATTAACACTAGGTTCCCTCTGCTTACACCGCTGTGAGCGGGATACCGCGTGAAGCTGATAACAAAAAAAAATACTTGTATTTTTTGATTTAATTCATTTCATTTCTTTGTGATGAATTCAGATTCAGTGTTTTCAAATTTATGTTTCAATATCTGTTTACTTTATCTCTTCTTGTATTAGTAGAATATAGTACCTTCACTAGAAATTACATTACTTGTTTAGAAAACGGATAAAAATTTGAACGTAGCGAGATTTCGAGTTCGGAGTTCGGTTCGTCCAATTTTTGATACGTTTTCTAAACAAGTATTTTTCTTTCCCAAGTGTGGAAAAACACTTTTAAAATGTCAGAAATAATAAATTACATTTCAAATGCTAGAAAATATAGAATTAGTTTATTTGATGATAAAGCTGAAATGATTTTAATGAAGCTTAGTAAAAAAATTTGTTCCCAAAAAAAAACAAAAATTATCTGCCATACTATTTGTTGTACAACTTCTAAGTAAGGTATTAACTTTAAGAGCTTTAGTTAATCGCTACGCACAATAGACATCACGTAAGCGAGCAAACTTTCAAAAAAATTACATCGGCTGAGTAACATTCAGTAAGTTAGTAGTTAGTTAGGTTAGTACCAAAACTTTGTATTCTTATTTAGGTGTTCGTGATTAAGAGTAAGAAGCCGCAAGGAATACTTATGAAGACGTGAGGTCGAGGTCGACTCGAGGCTGACGGTAGTTTAGCCAAAACGTCTCCCCTACAGTCAAGTTACAATGTAAGATGCAATTAGTATATGTAGTGTGTATTGTTATGAAAAAACGTTAAGACTGTACAGTTGTTTTAATATTTAAAGTTTTTTTTAGAAAATGTATGAAAACTAAAGTATTAATTAGGTGGAGGGTAAATGTATACTTAGATGTGGACTAACACTATAATAATGTTTAAAATATTGTTATTAATTAAATAATATTTGAAATATTAATATCTGGTGATAAATCACTCTGTCCTCTAATTTTGACCTATTTACAAAACATATCTACGTATTAGAAGGTAAAAAATTTATGCCTCACTTACCTACCTAAATGGGGAAAAATGTATATTTATTTAGCTTAATTGCAATTGCATATGAATATTACTTCACAGATTTTACGATTTATTTGTTATTAGTGTTAGTGTTTAGCTTCACCAGCATGGTGAAATGAGGAATAATGAAATAATGAGGATTTTTGTAGGATCTAAGGACCTTTTGATCACTGCTATAATTAAACGATAATCGTGATATAGGCTACAGCCTACTTCGATAAATATAGTGTTAAACACAAAAATAACATTTCAATTTGTTCTCAACTAAATCAACTTTATAATTTCAGAATATTAGTATAGTTAAGAAAAAAAAAATTATGCAATGTTCGATCGTAACATATGCAAGTAAGCCTAAAATAAGTATAAATTAGTTAGATATATCATAAAATAATAAAAATAAAAAAATGTCTATCTTTCATAAGTTTTGTCCATTCAGTTAAAAGCCCGTATATTTAATTGGTTTTTAATCGAAATATTTCCGGTACCAAAATTCCTCTATGGAATGAATGATATAACGAATAGCAAGTTGCAAATTTATTTTCCAAGCAAAAGCAATTAAAAAACATATTTATTTTTTATACTTTCATTTATATTCATGACATGATTGGGTTATTTGTTTTAAGCTTAGCAATGTGAATTTTTATATATTTTTTTATAAATAGAAAATGCAATATTTCCTACACTATATATACCTTACACGTGTATACTACAATAAATGAAGTAATATTAAAATCAAACCAGCTTCACGCTGTATCCCGCACACAGCAGGATAGTGTTAAAACACTCCGTTTCCCACTTTCTTTCAGAATATTTCGAGGTGTTAATTGGCGGAACTCAACGCCAAGCTTTTTGCCTTGTGCCAGAAATGAAAATATTAATAAATAATTATTTATTCCCTTGTCGTTTAACAATCATACCCTCAAAGTAATATTCAAATACTTAAATATTCACATAAAAATGTTAAAGCTTATAAGAAATCGATATTGTCTGATAACAGCGAAGGCACTAAAGCCACAAAGCTGAGGGACATGCCGGATGCAAGTCTTGCACGACTCGCTAAGTAGGTCACGGGCGGGATGCCAAATCACGCTCAACACTGTGTGAAGGTCGAACCCCCATAGTAGGTCCCCACTGGGGCAGATACGTTCGTAACTGGGGCAGATATGTGTGTATCTGCCCCAGTTTCAAAACTTATTGCGGATAATGTCGACGCGCTAAATCACATTCGTTACTTTATACTTTGTTGCTGAATTCTCCTTATGTTGGACGTTTATTGGTCGTTTCTATAACTCGACCGTTTCCACGTATTACGTTATATGAAATAGATTGTTAGTTTCTTGTGTTATTGGCTTTATTTGCGGAATGATGACATGTTTTTCTTTAGAAGAAGGGATTTTCAATTCTCTTCTTCTTCCCTCCCCCCCAAAATTATAAAGACATTGTATATTTAATGGCGGAACTGAGCGTCACGTTTTCTCTTGTTACCAGAGCAGAAAAATAAAAATAATTTATTGCCCCAACTGGGAATCGCACCCGCAACCGTTACGCTTATAGCCGCTTCACAGACAGTTATATTTCTATTTTATTATTTTTTTAGATTTTAATTATTTTGACTATAAATCATAACATAACATGAAGGTTTGTATTTGGTTAGCCATTATTCGTGCAAATGTAAACGTAATGGAATTTAAAACCAGCCTCGTCATGTCGGCGGCTGATAGGTCCGCTGGGAAATACTCTAATGAATCTATCACCTCTTGATTATAGCTGAGCGGTGGATTCTATTCAATTTTATTAAATTGAAATTGAAATCGATTTTTTTTTTAATTTTATGATATACTTTCGTTGTGAGGCATATTATTTTTGGGAATGTAAGAGGCTGCTTTAGTAAAGTATTTTTTAAAAATATTTTTTATGATTATCGTACTATATTTTAATTAATAATATTGGTTGTTAATATTTCTTTTATTATTTCTGATTATGACAAATTAGCTATACAGCGTAAAGAAAAAAATATACAAAATATTAACGAAAAAAAAGTTGATAGACATATGTAGCACTTACAAGTTACAGTGATTGAAAGATGCCAACATCAGCGGAATAGTCTTAATGGGAACAGAGTGCCTTAAAACTAGGTTCCCAAGTTCCCTATGCCTACCTATGTGCAGGATAAAACATGAAACCACAAAAAAGTTATTCTTCTAAATATTACACTTATGAATATCAAAAGATCACTTTAAATAAGGCTAAGTTTTCTTTACCACCTAACTTCCATACATTTTGTATGCAGCCGGAGTTCGTGCCTTATCGTAGACGACGGTAAGGAGCTTGTTACACGTTGTGTTACTTAAGTTCCGAACGTGGTATATTTGTTTTGCTCATGTAAATATTTGAATTTGCTTGGTTTGAGGAACTTGGTGTAGGGGCCGCTGTAGTTTGAATCTATGACCTTAATTAAACGCTTTTAGGTTGTGGGGTTATATCTAATACCTATAACATACATACATTCAGAAGTCAGGCAGTGGTGGCGAAGGTATACAAGCGTGCGACTATAAGCGTGACAGGTTGTAGATTCGATTTTCGCTCGAGGCAATGGAAATATTTAATATTTTCATTTTTTCGCTCTGGTAACGAGGTGTTGAGTCCCATATCCATACGAAATGCCTACGGAATTCGGCGGAAAATTGGGATCGGAGTGTCTTAAAATAGGTTCCCAGGTTCCCTCTGGATACTCTGCTGAGCTGCAAGATACAGCGTGAAGCTAAAAAATATATTTATTGCACCTACCTATATAAATCTACATATTTTGTCTTATTACGATAAGGCAAAATCATGCTTGGAACTGGAGAAGGCGAAAATATCTCATCTCGTCTGTTTCTCATATTTGATTAACATCAATATTCGCATCATACTCGTATAATTAGACAGAAAAGTAACAAACGTGTTTGGAATATAGACTTTTACTGGTGTTACTTGTATTCACAATTTCATCAATGTAAGGAAGTAGGTATAAATTTAGACATATTTATGAATTTTATGACTTTATTTGTATTTTAAGTTCTCACTTCGTGCCAAATTTCATAACTGTAGGTCCACGGGAAGTACGAAAAAAGGTTACGAAGGAAGATTTTGAGAACGCGGCGAATTTCATACAAAATATAGCAAAACCAATGCATAAATACTTGTATCTTTTGATTGCGTTGACTTAGAGGTATAATTCTTTCTGTGCTGAAAGAACTATAAACATCAATATAGATATTATTTTTGGCTTGTAACCTCCATGCGATCTTGAGATAAATGGTGAATGAGTGTTTGATAAACGGACAGACGGATAACAAAATGAACCTATAAAGGTTTCGTTTTTACCTTTTGTGGTACGGAACCTTAAAAAGATATTATCAATATAATTATGATTCAAACCATGGGGCTCACTTTCCCAAACAATAAGCCAATCAGAACTGGTAACTTAGTTTATTTTCTTATGAATCATTTCATTATTTTGTTTGAGATCCACTTTAACTTTTATCCGGCAATCAGTATCTTTTGTATCCGATTTGTTTCCGAGAGAAAAAATACTTTATGGAAAAGTTAGAAACTTTAAACATTCATTAAGTCTTAGACCATTTCGTAATGTAATTAATTAAAATAAACGGTAATTATTATTGTTTTTTTCTTACCAAAATATTTTATAAAGCTGCTATTTAAGCAGTGGCACAGTGTCGAACTGCAAGCACGATGGTCGTGGGTTCGAAATACTCTCGGGGAATTATTTACATTTTTTCGATCTGGTAACAAAGCAAAACGTCTTATTGCGTTTTTCACAAAATTTCCAAATATTTTTATTTAATATAATATTTTTATTCTGAAGTCAATAAATAGAACAAAATTTAAATTGAATAGAGTAGTGTAAAAACCTATATTTATTGGGTAAAACATTCTGGAATTGTTCTTTAATTTTACCAGTAAACGACCCAAACATTTAATAGACTGTAATAATAATTATACATTTTTTCTTTATACAACAAAAGTTTTATGTATAACAGAACAATGTATAGTGTATAAAGCGGTGGAGCAAATTGCCGGCAATTATATGGGAACTCTGATTCACTGAATAATAGATACCATTGCTGACAACAATGCGCCAAGGCGGGCCACTTCCACGATTCATTTGAACAATATATAATTTAGCTCCATCTATAGTATACCTACCGAGTATTGGTTGGTATTTGTTGTTAAATAATGGATATTATATTATAAACCTATTGTTGCAGCGTTAAGTTACGCCACTCAACACGCAATGCCTCCAGAATTTGGCGGAAAGTGGGGACTGGAGTGACTTAGCACTATGCTGCTAACATGCAGGATACAGCGTGAAACTGAAAAAATATATATTCAAAAAACTCTTGACACTGAGTTGACTCTTCTACGTTGCTATATTCGGAATACAGGGGGAACTTGAAAAAAATTAGGACTTTGAAGATCTTTTTATATTCGATATATCAGTTTTAGCGTATGAAGAAAGAATTTTTTAAGATAATTTAATTCAAAAATATATTTTGCTTACAATTTTACAGATTTTTTCTGGGAATTTGGTGTCTTTAACGTATGTATTTATTTACATTAAATAAACCAGATTTTCACTTTAAGCAGTATCAAAATTATGAAATTCATACAATATGACATTGAAAAAATGAACAACCATAAAATATTTTTTAATTATGTTTATATTAACAAAGTAGAAAAATCTTTTTGGAAGAGATACATACAAAAAGTATATTTAAATAGTACAATGAGTACGAAAGTCCGCAGCTCGCGGCTCGTCGAAGCTTAAAATGGGGCATTATGACGATACCGCGCAAACACCAGAATAAATGAAATCACAATATAGTTACGCGCTCAGGGGCGGTCCCTTTGATAAAAACTTCGTTTTCGTTAAGTTGATTGATATTTTACTTTATTATCGTAAAAATGTTTTTGCTGTATCCTGCAAATAATAGGGTACGCAGAGGGAACCTAGTATTGACACTTCTGCTGTACTTTGAGTTATTACCATAGGGAGAAAGTGTAAATTTATTGCCTAAGTAGGAATCGAACCTTTTCTAAAATTTTTCATAATATATCAGTATAATTAATAGATAGAAGTAAAATGTGTATAGAATACTGCATACTAATTCTTTATCAAAAGTCAAGTTCTTATTATTTTTACTTAAAATATTTTGTTTTAAAAATAAATAAGTATATAATAGAAAAAATAACAAAGAAAGTTGAACCTAGTGCGTTAGTTAAATAAATTATAAATGTCATTTTTTATATAAAAGGCAATTATGTAAATCTGAAGTGATCCTCGAAGAGTGCAAATTTTCAACAAATTAGAACGACACTCTTTTAACTTAGTAAATAATTTACAATATTTTAAAGATGGTTTGCAAAAGGCGCGAAATCGAGTCTTATTATAAGCGTTTAAATTTTAATACATTTTCTAAAAATAATTGCAGAAATTAAATAATGTTTATCTTTTATTTTTACTTTTTCAATGGCGTTGAAAAAAAAAGACTTAGCAATCCATGGATTCACCGCGAGGGTGCCCATCGCGTTCAAAAGAACGAGGGTTCTTTGTGCCGTCACCAAATTTCAAATGATTCTAAGCAGATTGAGATTTTTTAACAAACTACAGGTCTCTGTAAAATCTCTATTTCTCCGTTGTAATTCCCACAACTACTTTTACCAAATACAAATTAACTAAACCTATTTCTGACAAAAAAACTAAACCTATTCCGAATAAACAATAGAGTTCCACTTGCAATTTATCGTAGAATCAAGCCAAAAAGCAATCACCTTCAATCAGCTGCACAGCGGCGGCGGTAGGTAGTAGGCAGTAGGTAGTAGGTAGTAGGTAGTAGGTAGTAGGTAGTGCCTGTAAATAATTACCGTGCGGTCGTGATATCGGCACTGCGACACGCGTGAGCGACCAATCTACACTGCTAGTGGAGTAATAACTTTGTTTTTGTGTATGGAGATTTTGAATATATGTAGGTATTGGGTAGCTTTTAGTATTATTATTATTTTCAGTATCACAGAAGTAGGCAGAAGGAACCTCCGTTCCTCATATTCTGCCGAATTTTTGAGGCATTGCATGTTGAGTGGAGGAACTCAACGTCGCGCCTAGACTTGGTACCAGAGCGATGAAATGAAAATATTAAGTTATATTTAAATTCGGTATCACCGTTGTTTAATATATTTGATTGTTTTAGGTTCACGCTGAATCCCGCCTATAGCAGAGTAGGCACAGGTTGTCCAGTTTTTTACATTCTCAATATTTCATTCCCCGGAGTAGAACTCACTAATGTCGCATTTACAGTCAGAAACCATTACGGCCTGAAAATATTTAGTGTACGTTTTACATTATTCCGTTACTTTCACAAGCATTTTCATATAAATTTATGCTCAATTTTTATAACTTAAAACTAAGCGCTTATGGCTTATAGTAGTAGAAGTACAATAATGCAGGTTTAAGCGCGTGCAAGTAATCTCCCAGCTAATTGATACACGCTTATTACACGCCTCACGCGCCTCACGCTTGTCGCATCATTAATTTCATAAACCTCGTCTCTCTGATAAATTGTTACCCACCCTTTGAATGTTTCTAAATGTGTATCATTATTCTTAATTAATAATGAGTTTAATGATAAATGGTAATCATTGTGATGGTGGAGGTTTTGCTGAGCTATTTTTTTTATTTGTTTTTTTTTGTGTAAAAAGTACAGTGGAATTGATAACCTTCTCTTACAGAAGTTGGCTAAAAAAATTTGCAATTTATTCATGTTTTGATGTTAAGGTTTACATATAGAGTAGAAAAGCACGAAAGGTAGAGAGTACGTTAAGTTAAATCACTCCGTTCCCAGCTTTCATATTTTTTGTGATATTGGGGTGCTGAAAGTAAATAACTGAATGTCCTAAAAACTTTATGTATACTGTCTAAAAATAGATTTATTGTTCACATTAAATAGACATTTCAGTTGGAGCTATTCAATATAAGTTTATTTCAGCAAAGCTAACTTCAGAAAAGCAATTAACTAGTTTTTCACTGCTTTAGATCTTCTCTAGAGAACACCTGAACGTCTAATTGAATGAATTGAGGTAGCGATTTTCGATTTGTATTCTTTTAGGAATCTAAAATTATCAAAAGTATTTGTACTTATTGTTAAATATTATTTATTTATCCTTTTACAAAATTACTGATAATACTATAGAGGCCAGACGTGAGATTATAAACGTCACAGGTAGTGGGTTCGTTTACGTGCGTAGAGCTACTGCGCCGACGGCCTCTTTGTCTTTGGTGACCTTCTATACGGGAAAAACCGTAAAGCTGAAAAAATTATATATTTCCCCCCGACTGAGATATAAATCCACACTCATCGTGACATGCGAATATGTCAAAAAATGTATATTTGGTATTATAAATAAAAAGAAATGGCAGAGCAAATATTTTTATGAAATTTCATATTTTAATAATAAAAGTGAAGAGTTATTGATGAAATGCGATACTGTATGGAAGCTTTAAGCTGAGCCTCACTCAAATATTCGTTTGTTACAGGTATTTGTCGACGAACGATATTTTACATTTTATGAAGCTTAATTTTTGATCTTTAACAATAAATATATTTTGTAGTTCATACTTTATAGGCTTAAAAGATTTATTAAAATGATAAAAAAATAAAGGAAACTTTATTAAAATACGTATATGTGAACTTTCATTTAGGTTAACGTTGTATCGTTACGATAAGGCACTATTTTCTTCAATTTCCGTTCTATGTCTAGACATTGGTTGTTTAGTGGTGTAACTCATTGTCGCACTACTACTATAGTGTTTCCAGCTTCTCGCTGTATATCCGTTTCCATTAAGACACTTCCATTCCACACTTTCCGTCGCATTTTGGAGGCATTTCGTGTTAAGTGGTGGCACTCGACGCCGCGCTTTGCCTCGTTATTATCAGAGCAAGAAACATACAAATAGTAATCATTTAATTACCTCGAGTCGGATTTGAACCCACAACCTATCGTTTATACCACTACGCCACGACTGGCTTCATTTACTATAGTGCGGTAAAACTCAATAAAGACGTTAAAGCCTATAAAAACATTTGTTTTCCTGAATAAATACACAGAAACACATTGGAACAGTAAATATTTATGAACTACCTTGTCACGAGACGACGGTGGAGCCATTACAGGCAGTTCGTGTATTCTGTTTGTAGGTGCGTTATATATGGACTGTATATATTCCTTTGGGTGTGGAGTGACAGAATTTCAATATCACACAAAAATATTAACTTCTAGTTTAAGAATAGGAGTATTTCTCTTCGCGCTATCCCGCAAATAGAGGGATCCCAAACAGTCTGTTAATCACTCTCCGCCGAATTTTTGATACATTGCGTGTTAAGCAGCGAGTTTCACAACTGTGGTATGTCTTCGTACTAGAGCGAGGAAATGAAAATACTTTATTTTGTCGAGTTATATTGAACTCACGACTGTCGCGTTTACAGACTTAAAAATTGGACGATGAGTAAAGAACGGTGTGTTTTAACACTACATTACCTCTGCTTACAGTACTATAAGCGAGATACAGCGTGACACTAAAAAAACTTAACCGCATCATCCCGCAGAAGCTACTTTACTCCCGCGAAGCTATTTATTTATTATAAAAATATCACGTCAATAGTTTACCACCGAGTTAAATCCATTACTTGTAGTGCCTGTTCTCTACTTTATTATGTTTTCCAGGGTTTACGGCTCGTAATTTCGATGTAATTACTTATTACTGGCCCCGTCCCTTTATACTCGTAGTGTCACCGCTAATTACTTTACTGCGTGACGAAATTACATTTAAGCCCAGTGACATTTTCTCTGAACATTTTAATGCTTTAATAAACCCAATCTATAGATATAAATAAATAATTCTGTTGACGCTTTTTTGGTTTTTAAATTAAATAATCTTTTTTATTTTCGCGTGTGTTATGTTTTAAGTGTTAAAAGAGAGAAATCGTTGAAAAATTATATTTGAAGAGAAGAAAATTAAAATATTGAATGACTAAACCAATAAATCATTGTTAAAATCATATTTAAATCTGTACTTTCATACTAATATTTCAACTTTGAAGAGTGTGTTTGGTTCAGAGCACTAATCTCAAGAACTACTGGTTAGAATTGCAAAATTATTTCTTTGTGTTTTTCGAGAAAGGTTTAAGACCGTACGGCCGTACCTACCGTACTTATACGTGTGAAAAACCTCATTTCATATAAAATAGAACAAAAAAAGCATTTAAAATTACAATTCGTCAATTTTAGCTTAAATCTAAAACGGTTTATTTGAAAATACATTCGTCTATGTGAACTAACTCATGTCATTCCATATCTCGAGGTCACATAAGTCACATTTCTGGAAGTTAATATCTCACTCGTACACATTTCACTTTGCACTGCGAACTTGTAAAGCACTGCAGTACATTGAATTAGTTTTGTTGTTTAGCGTTTAGTTATTTTTGAGTTGGAAAAAGGAAACTATTTTCAAAATTTATCTATGTATATATTTTTAATCTAATTTAAGATTTCTTTAATTTTTCTCTGTTTTATTTTCGTCAAATAAAATAAGTGTAAATATACGTGTAAATAATAAAAAAAATGTTAGCTTTACGCATCCCGCAAACAACTGTCGGTAAAGGAAACCTAGTGTTAAGATACTCCGTTAGCTATTTTCCGCCGAATCCTGGAGGCAACTCTCTTAAGAAGCGGAACTCAACTCCGCGTTGTGCCTCTACACCAGAGCAAGGAAATGAAAATATGACATATTTAGTTTACTCAAGTGGGAATTAAAGCCACAACTAACCGCGTTTAAAGTCACAGGCTTATAGCCCTGCACCATCAGGCCAGGCCAGTCGCCTCGTTGGAAGTATTATGAATGAATAATAATAATAATATTTTCTACTATTATTAATAATATTTCCATAAGCAACCCGTATTGTTGTTATCATTCTAAACAATGAAAACTAGCAACGTTAAAGTAATGACAGTAGTGCCGCAGCGACGCGATGCATTTACGGGTACCTACCTATACAGTGACAAAGGCATTTCTGCGCTAACTGCACCCATTCACTGAGGATCTAAATGGTTTTTAAAATGATGTCTCCAGCTTATACCAAAATAAAATGGATAATTCTTGAAATAACCAGTTTGTATATAATATTTCTCGCAAAACAGAACAAACAATGTCAGGAACTCTCGTATAGTTCAGTAAATAACTCGAGTATATTTTTTGAATTTTAGTTTTTAAAATTTAAATTTAATTATGGTGAATGGCTGGAACCGGGACTCGAAAATAGTATAAATAAAGTTAATATAGCACCAATTAAATAATTGAAACTTTCGATATTGAGTTTATCAAAGTTTAACTTTTTCTTATTACAAAATAGAACGTTTTCTACAAAATATTTTATCAACAATTGAGTTATTTCCAAGATTTTTCGGGCAATTTGCGTCTCTGAGATAATTTGATTTCGTCTTTGGGGGAGGGTGGCAAAATTTTAATAAAGGAAAAGAATTGTACTTAATTCATTGGTTTTTAATAGGCAACGTTATCAGTCAAAAGATTTTATAATAAAAGTAATTGGAAAATTATTAAAAAAATCATTACAATTAAATTGGTAAATGTATTATCTTGTTCAAAAGCTATGTAGAGCTAAGAAATATTTCAAATTTCAATAAAATACGGGTGGTGTTCAGTTCCTGAACTTTTCACCAATTATATAGCAGCGCGTATATAGCAATGTAGGCAGAGGGAACCTGGGAACCTAGTATTAAGACACTTCGTTCCCACCCAGACACTTTAGACCCCCCACATTTTTTTTTAGTACTAAATATATTTTCATTCTCTCGAGTGAGAATCGAACCCTGCGTCACGACAGGCTTCATTATATGACGGAAATAATTTTGACATACTATATATATAAGAATACTTTAATGCTAGAAAACGAACACTATATGAATGGAATGATAATTGAAAATCCCAGGAAGGCATTACGCGACTACGGTGCAAATGCTCCGGGCGAAAAGCATTAGGATGAACTAGATAAACTATATTTGAGGGCGAATATCTATCGTTTACTGAAAAATAATAATGTATATACCTAATTTTTATAACAATTTTTATAAAAACTCTTTTGAGGCTAGTCGTGGCGCACAGAACAGAGTGTCTTAACACTAGAATTCGTCTTCCTGCCCTGCTATATGCGGGGTACAGCGTGAAGTTGAAAAAAAACTTTCTAATAAAGCTAAACATAATTTTCAAACGACTTTTCCCTTACTAAATAACAATATTAATAAAAATAAACTTCTTATATGATCTCTGTAACAAGCAGTTTCCAAACAATTTTAAGCATGATATGTAAAGCGAGTGCAGCGACACGTTCTGTATGCACAAGAAAATGCTCCGGCAGTATTATATTTGAATAGACTATTTGCTATTACTGGTGAACCTAAGTTTAATCACTCCTCACCAATGTTTAATTATATTAAAAGTTCTTTATATTATAAGGGTATATCTGTGTTTTTTTACTTTTATCTATGTAAAAATAATTTTAATTAGAATATACAATAATATTATTAAGCGTAGTAGACTGTTTGGTTCAACGCCCTAACCTCAGGAACTACTGTTTCGAATCGAAAAATTATTTTTATCTTAGAAAGTCTGGAAGTCTGGAAGTATTTTTATGTTAGAAAAGGAAAGTAGAAGGGTAATTAATATAAATTTATATAATATTTTATTATGCAAGAGATATATAAAATTAACATTTTTAAATATAAAATAATAAAAAAAACATTACTCTTCCGACGGTGGGACAAGGGTCCAGGTCATCGGTGGCTATGGCTTCAGAGAAAGGAACCTCCGAAGGGTAATTCCAAGTAACACTTAGGGTCTGCTAAAGCCATAATGACGCCGACACACAATTCTCAGTTATTGTTTCTATAGAATTCTACAAACACAAATAAATTAAAAAATCTCCAATTTACGTTTCGTTCTCTTTTATCAGCACATTATAAGAACGAATGTCTCCAGTGCAGAGGGAACATGCGCAATTGTATACATTTTTGCCGAGTCCCCAGTTGGCATCGACCCGTCGCTAACTCAGCCTTTATTTTGTCCAAATCTAAAACAATGAGCGCGAAGTAAGCGGACATTATCTCGAGGACGAAGCTTGAAGCTATTCATTACAAAATACTGTACGAACAAAACGAACGCAAAATGTTTTGGGCAACCTAATATATGTAGTGCTGAAAAATGGCTCCTGGTGTCTTATTTTTTTTTTCGTTAAATACTCGTACGTAATAATTATTTAGGATAGTTTAAAAGTATAATAACAGAACCCTGATTTTAAATTTTAAATTATTTATTTATATATGTGTGTGCGTGTTTGTGTGATTGTTCGAATGTGTGCTTAACCGCGAATAAAAGTTAATTTAATAATAAGAAATATGTTTTCTTAATGACTTAATTTTACTCACATTTACTCCTAAAATACTTCTCTATAGCTTTGAAAGGAATTAAAACAACACAACTTTTACAAATATTTGTCCATAATATTGGACAAATGGACATGGACAAAACTAGCATTAAAATTAGTTTATTATACTGAAATTATGACTCCAAATTGACAAAATACAATAAATTACCTAAAACCGATGTAATGCCCGCGCGGCATTAATTAAGCAGTAACAGTAACATGGTATGCTTGAATAGTTTACGGCCGGTTAGTACTGCTAGCTTAGATTGTAATCTGAGAATGTATTGGAATTGCTTAGTGCTATTTTGGTTAAAATTAAAATAATTTACCTAATATTATAACGCTGGAGAGTTTGTTTGGTTAAACATGCTAATCTCAGGAACTATTTCTACAAATTGAAAGAATAATTTTATTTTAAATTGTCTATTTATATAGGAACTACGGTCTCTACATACCTCTTTCGCCTCGTCCACTGTCATCAACCTCTTCATATGTATGAAGCTCTCCGGGGGATCCTCATGCTTTTAACGTGACTTTCCTCCAGTATCTTTGATACTGTGATAATAACATGTACATTATTATACTATTTTTTAACAATTAAAGAACTGATTTAATTGAAACGTTCTACATTCATTCATACCAACTAACAAGTTAGTTATACTCAGAACTGGTCCAACTCAGTCGACATACACATAAAGCTCTTTGAAGTGTAGTCGCCGCCAATAAATCTCTAACAAGTTGGTTTTCCAGCTTTAAGTTCATTTGAATAGCAATAACGATCCACATATGCTTTGCCAGTAAAGTTCAGTGGGGCACGAAAGCTCACTTTAACGACCGCTATGTAACGACTAACGACTGATATAACGGATCGTAAAGTGCCACCTGAAGGTGCTGTATGGTCTAAATTGGAATTATTTAGTGCGTTTTGACCCTCGTGACGTATGTAGTGCATATGTTTTATTTTTGAAGAATCAACAGAAAATCAGCTTCGCGCTGTACCCGCCAAGTAGTAGAGTAGGCAGAGGGAGCCTAGTGTTAAGACACTCCATTTCCTACTTGGTTCCAATTTCTGGAGGCATTGCATGTTGAGCGGCGGAACTAAACGCCGCGCTTTGCCTCTTTTTAAATGATTACGTATACGTTCTTTTGTTATTCTTCGTCGACTGGACTTGCCTTGACTTACCAAATTTCAATTGGTCAAAATTCTTTATTGAGTATAGACTTGAGTGATGTATCATTGAGCTTTCTATTAAGTAGTAACAGTGTCTTAATACTTGAAAATATTTTTAAATTTCACCAAACGGCATATAAACGCAATGGTTGTGGGTTCGATTTTCCCTCGAACGATTTATTTCCATTTCTTCGTTCTGATGACAAGACATCAATGTCTTAAAAATTGGGTGGTGCATTGGGAACGAAGTCCCTTAACTCTCTGTTCCCTCTGCTTACCTTAAATGAATAAACTTTACGTCATAAAAACCTGAGTGATGAGAAATGAATTTTCAACAGGACTATTTACAAACGGCGTTACAAGTGGCGAAGTGCGGTGGACGTGATTTATGAACAAACAATATATAACGCTACATGTATAGAGTGCAAACAGCGCCTTGCGTTGAAGAATGGGCCAAGTTTTAAGTGGATTCGTTCATTAAATTTAATATGAATTTTCTGAAGATCCCCTCGACTAACAAGACATTCTTCAATTTTGAGTTTGATGATTTATGCTAAACGTACAGAGTATTTCCTTTCCCCATATTCTACGCAATTCTTGAAGCATTGCATATTGAATATGGGGAACTCAACGCCGCGGTTTTACATTGTTCTTACCAGAGGAAGAGGAAATGAAAATATTAAATATTTCATTCTCCAAGTGAGAATCAAATCCTGTACCATCACGCTTAGGTATATCACATTTTTTTCATGCTATTTCCTCCATATCTCCACTCCTTTTCTCCACTTTACGATATTATATTGGTGAAATTTAACTTTTTACTGACTGTAAAATCGACTGGTCCACTCGAGGAGATAAAATATTTCTCAACACGCAATACCTTCAAAATTCGGCGGAAACTGGGGAACAGAGTGTCTTGACACTAGGTTACCTCTGCCTACCCTGCTGCGTGCGGGATACAGCGTGAAGCAGATTTTTTTAAAATTTACTATTTTTACTTTAAAAGCTAGATCGCATAATAAATGACTGTACAAGTTAGTTTCAGTAGTGTAATATGCGAGCTCTCACACTTGTACTGGGGTCATGAGAATTAATATATACTTGTACTAGTACTTGCTGGTAACTTGCAAATGCACCTAAGTCGTGTGTACTTTGGACTAGCATGCATTCATTGTATAGTATAGCATAGGTGTAAAGTTTGTTATAGTTTAGCATATATTATTATATGTTATTTTTGTAATAATATATACTAATATTGTAAAGATAAATAGTATGTTCGGTTGAAGACGATCTCAGAAACTAGTAGTCCTACTAGTAGTTTCGGAGATTTCAAGCTTAACCGATTTAAATGCAGTCAGTACATTCACTTATATTATTTTGGCAAGGTTTCCTTAACATTTAGTATTTTTTTTTATATAAATCGATATGTAAATTAAAAAAGATATGCGATAATACTTTACTAAATGAATGTTTTATTGAATTAGTAGAGTTTAAAACAATAATGTTATTCGACTATGAAAGTAAGTCAAATAAGAAAATAAATAATTGTATAGTTCATACAGGCGAAGCCGCGAGAGGATCGCTAGTTATAAATTAAAATAAATAGTACAGATAATAAAAACAAATTCATGTCGCTTTTCTTAAGTAACAGTTTAGCCACACTACATTAAGCGAAATAAGCTCTTTCGTTCTTCCTTATTCATCGACATGACACTGCTTGATAAAGGCACACAAAGGCTTAAAGCACACTTATACAATAGGATAAAACATTAAAATATTTAAAAAATCATTTTTGAAGTAGTATTTTTTTATTTAGAATTGTAATTGAAATTCTATATAAAAGTTTGAACATACAAGTACGTTAATTCGCATCTCTTGGATAGTGATAAAACACTGTCAAATATTTTTTTTAAATATAAGTAACAAAGTAACACAAATACTGTCTTATTATGCAACATATGTATGTGTATTTACGTCCAAACATTTATTATGATTATAACCATAATATAGTAATCGACTTGACGACGATCGATAAACTATAATATATGGCAATAAAATGTAGCACCGGACAAATATTATTGGAAAAGCAGTTGTGTGATATATACACTTATCTTTTTTTGTCAAACTATATCCTGCATACAGCTCGATAAATAAAAGGAATCTAGTATTAAGGCACTCCGTTCTCCACTTTATTCCCATGTTTCGAAACAATACGTATTGAGTGGTGGAACTCAACACCGTAGATTGTCTTCTTACCAGATTGAGGAAAAGAAAACAATTCATTCTCCAGAGTGGAAATCGAATCATATTGGAATATAAAATCAGTAATATTTATAGTCCAACACTGTACACAACGACCGCCTAAATTGACATTTTGTTAAATTATTATATTATACCTTCCATTTTGTTTATAATATATGTAAAAAGATTAAATTACAAAACAAATTTCCATACTGAAATAACTCAGACAGTTAAGACGTTCAGAATTGAGATGACATGTGGAAAATTTTATTATAATACAATAATTCCTTCCAAGCAGTGGCATGTCGCCGAGAAGTTATTACACGAACTCGTGCGAGCGTTCGAGCGCACACTGTGCGTATTTCAATACGAATGTTCCCTCGATGACAATATTGTGATTAGAATATAATATATTACATATTCGGCCGTTTTCCCTTTTAAGTAATAAATATTATTAAATGTAAACCAAATAGATCAGTTTCACGCTGTATCCCGCACATAGCAGAGAGAACCTTGTGTTAGGACACTCCGTTTCACATTTTACGGAGACCTTTGTAGGTATTGCGTGTTGAGTGGCGTAACCCAACGCCGCGCATTGTCTTGACGCCAAAGCGTAGAGAAAAATCTGCAAACTTCATACAAAATACAGCAAAAACTTTTTTATTTTTTTCTTATTAGAGTCCAAGTTCTTTTGAGATACGGAACTACAGAAATGCGGCGTTAAGTTCTTCCATTAAGGATCGTGGAATAACACTTTAAAAATACTCCTGATAATCTTAAATAAAATACCAACACATTTAGGTACAGGTACCTGTACCCTGTAGGGGTAAAAAAGGCAAAAGTACTATCAAATACATTTAGAAATCCATTCCTTTTCTCTCTCTGTTCAAGCGAGGTTGTAATCAGCTAAGACCCAATCCCGAAATGTAATTAATGAATGGCTTCTTTGTTGTATCCATTATAACATTCGACTCGTGCGAGGACGAATAATTTACTACCCTACTTTAGAAATACTCCTGAGATTAAGGGATCACATATAAATATATACGTATAACTATCAAATCTTAATCCGGAGTCAAAAAGCCTGGCTAAAGATTTGTCTGTAGCCAGAATAGAAATAATTTACGCTTTTTTTATGGAAAAAGGACAAGGCAAACGAACGTTCGGGTCACCTGATGGTGATCACCGCCGCCCACGACCCCGTGCAGCACCAGAGGAGCTAC
Organism: Heliconius numata; assembly: GCA_016802625.1. Lineage (NCBI taxonomy): Eukaryota > Metazoa > Arthropoda > Insecta > Lepidoptera > Nymphalidae > Heliconius > Heliconius numata. The sequence goes on from JAEBDU010013170.1 coordinate 98,974, forward strand.
AGGTGCGTTGCCGGCCTTTGAAGTGGATATAGACGCGCTTTTTGATGGTACCCATATCGTGGCGCGTGGAAGGAAATTTTTACGATTGGCGTTGAGTTACGCCGATCAACACGTAATATCTCAAATTCAGGGTGGAAAGTGGAGAATAAAGTCTCTTAGTACCAGGTTCCCTGGTATACAGAGACTTGTTTCGCTCCTCACACACCATTGAGTTTCCCATTTCCTGACTTAAATACTATATTATTCTATTACTCGAGGGCCCTCATCAGAAACAAGGCGACTCTACCGTGAATATGTGGATTTCTATACATTATTTATTTAACTGCGTGACGTACAAATGTAATTGCTAAAACATATTTATGTTGTTAAATCAATATTGTGTTAGAATGTCAATTAATTTTGTGGTCGTTATTTAATTAATAACAATGAAAAATATATGACAACGTTGATTGTCTTTGGGAATTTAAACATTTATATATTTAATTAATATCTTAAACTTAAGTATATTTTGAGTCGAGTTGAGAGTTCGATTCCCATTGGAGTAAATTAAATATTTAATATACTAAATTCCTCGTTCTGGTAACGAGGCAGAGCGTGGGAACGGAAGTAATGAGAACCGTGCATCTTAACTAGGTTCCCAGGTTCTCTTTACTTACTCAGCTATGAGCGGAATACAAGTATAGCTAAAAAAATAAAAGTAAAACAATATCTAACTTAAAAGTTGGTTTTTAAATTCTTCTTTCTTTCAATTTAATTAATTTCAGCGAATCTATTAAAATATAAATCTGTTTGAGACACATATCAAGTCATCATTATAAAAGTATTCATTAAAATGTATCAAAATCAAACAAAGTTTAAGCGGGGAACGAAATGACGAGAAAGCAATTACGAAGTTGGGTCTGAGTCAACCTTTGACTGTCTCCGAGACGTAATTAAGCTCGGCGGGAGCTTCCTGCTGTCGACTAACACTTGGATAACACTTATGTTTGACTCTAACTTTGCCCGCCTTTAGTATGGATTAGAATCGAATCGATAAGAAAAGTAAAGAAGATTTAAAAGGAAGCCAGTGGAGCATTGGCACAAGCGTGGTACTGTAAACACGATGACTGTAGTTTCCATTCCCACTCGAGGAAATTAAATATATTTATATACCTAAGATAAGATAAAATAAGAAGATATTATAATACACCAATATCTCACAAAAACTTTAATTACAGTTATCATTTATAGCTACAAATATTTGACATTCATTAGTTCCTCTACATTTTTTATACTACTTTAATACTACGTATACAAATAACTCCACCCCAAGTTTAACCTTATTACTAGAGCGAAAAAATAAAATAATTAAAATTAAAATCGAACCCACAACCGTCGCGATCACGAATATTTTAACAGAAATCAGAATAGCAAATATTAAATATCCATTTCTTCCACATTTTAATACTATGTAAACACAAACATGTCAAAAGTAGCCTTTTGACTCTACAGTCTACAGAAGAGCGGATACAACGGAATAAGATGAAAAATGAAAAGTATGCTCATACGCGCTATGAAAGAGTGGGCTTATTGTGCCTCATGACGTATCCAACCACAATGCCCCAAGTATAATTACTATGCGAAGCCGAATGCAGTGAATTTGCGAACTGGAGAACCATTTTGTATGGGAATGTGAAGAACAATACGTTTATTATTATTTTATTATTAATGAAAAACGTTACATGTCGACTTGTTTTACTGTTTGTTGTGTGTTGAGTGAGTGTGGTTTGAAGGTCAGTATGGAAAATGTGCTTATGAATTAAGGCCAGGTCCAGGTTCCAGGTTTCCTCTAATATTTTGATTTTAACATTCGTTTACTTAAACATGTAAATCACATTAATTATTTAAAAATATTATATTTTATCAGTGTATCTGGTGGCTTACTACTCAATATATCTTATTTTTCTCTTTTTTCTCTATTTTATTTGAAAATATATTTAGAAAGCACGTCGTGGAAAGTTTCAAAGATAAGAGTTGATATATGCAAGATGAAGCTACTTATATACTAAAGTACCAAAATATCGAAAGTATGCAATAGAAACTAAGCACCACTTTATTGTGTTGAAGTTAGTTTTAGTGTAAATATATTTTAAGCATAAACGTTACTCGTGACTTGTGTCGGTAACATATAAAGTCACTTTTTAGCACGCAATGTGGTAACACGCACACTTTGGGTAGTCTTGACTCTATATCATACATATTTTTTTTGAGCTCTACGTGCTCTACGTCTACTATGCATATTGCAGTAGACTAAAAGAATCCAGTGGCAATATCTTCCGTTCTCGGCTTTCTGTCAGTATTAGTAACACTGCGTCTTGAATGTTGGAACTTAACGCCGCGCTTTGTTCTAGAGCGGAGAAATCAAAAATATGTATAAACATAATTAAACCTTATATATGTGTGTAGTAAATAGCATAAACTAGGAAGTAATATAATAACTATAGATGTAGTGAAAAAAACAATCAAGTGTATATGTCTCTGGGGAACTAAAAGAGGCAACCACGGTTTCGCCTGTATGATTGAGGCCACTTTACACATTACGTTTAGGTACTAATATAGCTAATCATATATTTCTTACCAGCTTCAAACTGTATCCCGCACTCATCGTCTCGGAACTCAACGCTGCAATATTGTAATAAATATTATTTACAAAACTTGAAAAATTGTTATTTTCCATTAAATATAATTTTTAAATAGTTTCATTTTACACATACAATTCCTCACTAGATCTTTTAGTGTAAATATTTATTGTAAATCGTGTCGTATCCTCATCGTGAGGTCTAAAAGACTCACATGGTGATACAGTTGCATATCTGAGATCGAACAATGTTTACAAAGCTTGCAGGAACTTCGCCAACCGCCGGGGATTTCCCTAAAAGAATTATCTGTTAAGTTCACAAATAAAGCTCTTTTGCCTCCCAGATTTAAACTTTTTACTTTAAGCAAGAACAAAATGGTATGGGAGTATACCCTCTAAGGCTATATTTCAAAACTTTTCTCATGTTACTGTGTGCATGGGAAAAATGTAAATTTATAAGCGAAGTAAAGATTGTTTCATGGTAGTGTCCTAAAAATAGCTCACATTAAAAATACATTTTGTATTTACTATTAAAAGTGAAGTTTGGTCACGAGACATATACTTGTGGAAATACATGGCCATAAACTACGTAATTTACTCGAGGTTTATTTTTTTGTTTTGAAAAATACTTAGTAATATTTAAATCATTTCTCAAAATGTAATAAATATTTGTAAGCATAGTACTAAGGCTCACTGGTTAGACACGAATTTATTTTCATTTTTCTAAGACCAAGTTGAACACCTAGCAGTAACTTCTGGAGCCAGTCATAAATGGCTCCTTTGGGAAATAAAACGTTAGACTATGTATAAAAATCTTTCTTTTAAACAGCTTAACGCTGTATCCCAATATAGTAGGGTAAACAGAGGGAACCGAGTGTTAAGACACTCCACTTTTCACCTAATTCTGGAGGCATTGCCTGTTGAATGACGAAACTCAACACTTTGCATCAACACTAGAACGAAGAAATTAAAATATATTTTTTTTTAATTTCGTAGTGAGAATCGAACACACGACCTATCCCGTTTACATTCCCTCACTATCAGCAATCTGGCCTTTTCTATTTCAATAACATGAAATTATCTTTTGTCATTAATAAAGATACTGATCTGAATGTCCGCTACTACAAACTCTACCGAAACTCTCAGTACAGGACAAAAGCGGAAATCACTTCAAAACCAACTTATATCTAAGAGTTGTCTGTAGTTTGAAGTGTACTCCTCTATAGAAGGCAAGTTATTGATTGCACTTCATATTCAATTGATGATAGAAATTATATTATTATTTTGATATATATAGATTGTAATTTAATTTTAAATATAATATAGATAGATGCTCTCTGTTCCCCTAACCCTCTTCCCCCTATTATATGCGCTACATTTTTTTCTCAGGGAACCCCATAGTAAATACAATTAATATTAGCTTATAATACCAACGAGACAAATCAAGTTTCCACAGATTAATTACACATAATATTTTCTAAAATATTAATGCGCTATTATTAGTATTATTATTATTATTTGCACAGAAATAATTTCATATAAATAAGAACACCAAATAAAAGATATAACGTAAAAGATATACTACAAATTTTTAAATTACAAAGAAACCCAAATCTTTTGCAACGGAAATTTTCGAAGCAGATAGGCTGTCGAACATTTATATGTAACATCCAAGAGAACAACTTGGTGACATCTACATTTATGAGGCTATTACCGTCGACGACATCCCGTTGGGATAAGTTCACTCATCTTCAGTTAAATCAGTTAATAATTAATTTCTTAATAGCTTTTAAGTCTATGGACGGGACCCTACGGACTCTACATAGAGCTGGCGCTAAAAGGTTTAGTTCCGTACTCTTTTAACGAATACTTTTTGGGATTAAATGGATTTAGTGAAGTCTGCGATTGGGAAAGGAAATTATTATATTTAGCCTTTGTTAGTTGGTAAAAAAGTAATAAAAAAATGTTTTTCGTTGGATAGAAGAACTTTTACGTATTTTAAATTGATAAAAGAAGCGAAACCACAGTAAAATCTAGTATGTAATATTTTGCATAGCTACTCTTTACGTTTATGTTGCGTTTTATTAACTAACTTATAAAACTCTATGAGCTAGTTTGAGTAGCTCTAAGGATATAAAAAAGATGTTTAAAATCTGTTTTACAATTGGTATAGTAAAATATAAAACGCAATTATAGGGTACTTGTGACTATACTGTAGTTGTAGATGCAATGTGGTTCTCTAAGGTTCTCTCTCCCATAGAACTGAGAGAGCAGAGAGAATTTAATTTTAAGATATTTAAGAGCTACTGCCTGAGGAAAGGATAATAATTCATTCACCCGAGTAGAAATCAAACCCACTACCATCGCATCCACAATAAAAAGTTGTACAACAGCGCCACGATAGCCACTTACTCATACAACAATTGAATTACAACCTTCACAATTCCTTGCATAGGTATATAATTATGCAGAATTAAAAGTGCCATAGAAAATAAATCGATAGGCCTATTTATATATGCAATCAAAACAAAACAAAAACCAGCATAATGCATAAATTTAAATATTAATTTAAATATTAAGTAATTTGCATCTGAGAGGCATCTAGTCTCGGCGAGAGGACAAACTGCTGACAGGCACTGAGAGCGCGGCCTCACTTAACTCGAGACAAAGCCGTCCCCAAGCTCCATACTGCGCAATTAGTGACTGACTTCTACTATTATAGTTGATTTCATAGAAAATATAAGTTATTTGATTATTGTTTTTCTGTCTTACTTTTAGATTTTTATGGTAGGGAGGCAGAGGGAATTTAGGTATCTAGTGTTAATACACTTGGCGCGGTTTTCCTTTTCGAATTCTGAAAGTGATGAAAACATTAAATATGTCATTTTCTCGAGTGGGAATAAAACACGAACCTGTCCCGTTAACATTTCTACGCCACGACTGGCCTCAACTAAATGTTTTCTTTATTTTTTTTATTTTATAAAGTAAAGATATCGTATGTGGTATAAGAAAATCAAGAAATACATAGTGTAATAAGCATTAATTATTGTATATAAATTTTATAAGCAATAATTATGCATTAATCGTACGTTAAAGTTAAGGCCACTCAATTATAAGTTGTAAAAGTTACTTTGTTGCAAGTTGATGAAGTAAATTAAAAATATTAATATTCACTTCACATTTTAAAAAGAAACCAACAGCAAATATTTTAATAACCAATCAAGAATAAAAAGGCACGTCTCAAGAGAAAAGTAGGGAACGGTGTTTTAACACTAGGTTCCCCAGGTTCCTGGTTATCCTGCTTCGGAAAATAACCGTTCTTTTTATATTATTATCCATGAAAAGAAATTGGCAATTATTTTATTATTATAAGTGGAATTTTAAATAGCGATAATCAATAATACGTATAATTTTAAAAACCAAATTAAACAAACCTTTATATTTCACAGTCCATAATAATAATAAAAACTCTTTATTATACACCAAAGAAAAAATACAAAAAGTTATATTACATTACATAAAAAAAAATCATGAAATAACAAAATATTCTTAGAACATGTTTAAAATATTTTTTATTTTAGTTTAACTTCTACATTCTAACTGTGCTTGGAAGTTGTCGACGTGTTTCATCATAATGCCATATTTCACTCGCAGTGGGTTCTTCTCATCGTAGGTAAAACTCGTTGCTGGGTTAATTCGATATTTTCGTATAATATGGGCCAAAGTTGTTTTTAGAAAAATCATTCCATAACGACTGCCTGTGAATTGGAATATGGATATTAATACTTATTATTGTGTATATTAATATTAGATCGAGATATATTTTATATATCTACTAGCGGCCCGCCCGCGGCTTCGCCTGCGTGAACTACGTTATTATTAATTTCTGAGTCCATGAGTACCTACGTCCTATAAGTGACGTCCATGCAAAATTTGAGACTCCTAGCATTTATAGTAACGAAGTTTCATACAAACTTTCAACACCAAAAACAACCCCGTACAAGTCGAATATTGCAAATTCCCGTCTTAGCGAGCACCTACGTCCTATAAATAACTATACAAAATTTGAGATTCCTAGCACATGTAGTTTCTGAGATTTCGTGATGAGTGAGTGACCTTTCGATTTTATATATATAGATATGGCGATCGTGAAGTAGCAGCACAGTGCCTGTCTGTAAAAATATCGGTTGTGGGTTGGATTCTCATTCAGGGGAAAGAATTATTTTAATTCCTCGCTCCTCTACATACACTCATTGTCTCACAAAGAAGGCGTCATCTAAAAATATTTTTAATTATACCTTAAAACGGCTTACAATTTAAAGAAATGTTTGCTTAGGCTACAAAAATCAAATAATACAGAAATATGAAAAAAAATATTTGTCTATATAATTACCAACACAATTTCTAGAGGCATAACTGAATGGTATGAACGCAGCGAGTTGCATCGGCGAAGCGTTAAAGAACCTCTCAGGCTTAAACTCCTCTACGTCGGGCCCCCAGCAATGCGGGTTGTGGTGCAAACCCCAGATATTGACCAGGACTTGACTGCCTTTACATAGTTCCACGCCATATGCTGTAAGATTAACATATTACAATTATTTCTTTTGAAAATTTATAGTTAGTGAAAAAAAAATTAGGGTGAAACGTTTAAAAATAAAATAAAAATAACTAATAAAAGCGTGAAAGTAAAATGATAATGGTACCAATTTTTTCCTGTTATTGCAGGTAGTTTGAAAATTCATCTCTTACAATCTTCTTTACACTTCCTAACCTAAGGTAGATTTTACTTGCCATATGACAACTTTTTAAGTCCAGTAATTTCGTCCAAGGCACTCAGGCGGAACTACTCCAAGAATTTAAAATATACAACTTACTTTAAAAAGCAAAAAAAACCACAATTTAACAAAATATAAATTCTATAACAAAGGAATTTTCTTACGTAATTTCATATCGTTATCACATGTCCTTGTAATAATGGGAGCTGGTGGATAAAGGCGCATGGATTCCTTTATAACCGCCTCCAAATACACTAACTTTGGTATATCCTCCATCGTTATACTATCAGAGTCACCAAACACTGATTGGACTCTAAAAATATAAATGAATGTACAGCTTAAAATATTATTTATTTATTCAGAATTCGGCGGAAAGTGGAGAGCGGAGTGTCTTAGCATTAGGCTCCCTCTACCTACCCTGCTACATGTGGGATACAGCGTGAAAATTAAAAACAAAAGAAAAGTATTAATTTAAAATTCTATTTATTTGTAAGGGGCAGAGCTAATCTAGTCTTCAGACACTTCTTATTCCCATTTCTGCTCAATTTGGATAATTTGTTGGTAATTTTGTTACCAGAACTAGGAAACAAAAATAGTTTTAGAATACATGCATAAATTAAATTAACTTTAGCGAAATATATGTCTCTTTAAAATTGTTTTTATAATTGTAACATGTCAGTCATCAAAAGTAAAATTTAAAGCTCTTTTCAATAGTTAAATAAGGAACTACTCACTCTTGATAAACCTTCTCCTGTACATCACGATGTTGCGACAGTAGAGTCAGGGTAAAGCAGGCGGCGGCGGTAGAGGTGTCAGTGGCTGCTAGTAACAGAGTGAGAGATTCTTCCGCGATTTCAACATCTGAGTACCCTTGATCGCCGCCGGAATACTTCCATATTAAATCAACGAAAAATTTTCTTTTTTCGTCTTCATCTGATAAAATATGAGAATATGTGATTAGTTTCACCTATGTGCCGATACAGCATATATTGTATGCGTGAGTGTTAAGACACTCCTTTCTCCATGCCTAGTCGATATTAGGTGTTGTGTAGCGGAACTTACCACACTTTGTCTACCAGAGCAAGAAAGGAAAATAACTTAATCATTTCCTGTGGATACATCCTACGTAAAACGTTATCGTTGTATATATATTTTATACTATACGGGGAAAGCAGGAAGTTGTTTTTGTTTAATGACGTATGTAATGACAGTAGGATGGTCACAGTACTTTTACTATTTTTAATATTTTTTTGTATTAAAATAATATCAAAAATTATTTGTAAAAATATATATTTTTTATTAATACTTACATTTTTCATCTTGTGTTGCCCTCATAATATTTCTTCTTTTCCTGATCAGCTAAAAAGGAAGAATTCATACAAACTTTAAAATAATATAATAACAATCAAGTAACTAAGTTGAGGCAGTCGTGGCGCTTCACATGCAATGCAGAAACTCGGCAGAAAGTGGGGAAGTGACTAATGCAAATATTTAATATTTAATTCCCATGGGGGAAATCGTACCCACAGCCATCCCGTTTACAGTCTCATGCTTATGCTCTATTCGCCACAACGGCCTAATTAAAAAACTATTAATATAAGTAACATTCATACTTTTTTAGAAAACATAAAAAAATTGAACTTAGTGGGGTTTGAACCCCCGAACCGTCTTCAAATCCGTCCAAACACTCTGACTACTATGCCATACGTATATTTATTAAACTAAATAGACATTTTAATTTACTTATATGGCTTTTTTCATTCCTAAATGTGGAATAATACTTAAGAAAAGCAATATATAACTTACATTATTAACAAACTCATGTATAACGTTACGCGTGTCATTCTGTGTTGAGTAGATCGGCATCAATTGGTATATGGTGTCGTTGTGAAGCCAGAACTGGCAGAGGCGGGCCGCGAGGTTGTCTAAATGCTCCACGAACGCTCGGGAGAAAGGATGACACGAATGCTTCTGTACATCCAGTCTTTCACCAAATATAGTTTCTGAAATAAACTGTTATATTAGTTACGTTACGTTACGTTATTAGTTACGGTACGTTACGTTACCTATATTAATTTTAATTACCTATACAATTTTTTTAAATATTAAAACTAATATTAAAAAAATATTTTATTCATTTAAATTATTAAGCGGTGGGTGTGGAACAGATTGTCTTACTTTTAGGTTCCCTCTGCCATAAAAAAATAACAACATAATATAGGCAAAAAGATCAAACCACAAGCCGCGTCCAACGCGTGAGCACACAAGTAGTTCCAAAAAGAGAAGTCTCCCTTCCCAACGACCTGCTCCAGCTGCTCGGTCAACACTTTACTGTTACTCTCGAACACATCAACGAAATTATTGACGTGCTTTGCAGAATTCGCCTGCGTTAGGATCTTGCGACGGCGACGCCAAAGAGTTACTATAAGTAGTAATATTTAATGTTTATCGTTTATTGCCTATGGATGATAAAACTTATTATTTTTTTATATTAAGCACACGCGGCGTTTAGTTCCGCTCAACAGGCAATACTAGAATTCGGCGGAAAATAGGGAACGGAAGTGTATTATTGAGAACGAAGTGCTTTAACACCAGGTTCCCGGGTGACGTAAAAAATAAATAAACCAGTACGGACATGAAAATAATTTTATTATAATCATTACCGTTTTAGGTTCATATATAAAACTGAATTTTTCAAGGTATTAATCACCATTCAATTCAAGTCAATTTAGTTATTTATTTTGTACTTTCACGCTTTCACGCCAAACTACTCAAACGATAATCACTTATTATATTTTAAAAACTTAGTGTTTGCCTGTGCACTGACCTGGCGCATATGCAGAACCATTGCCCAACAGATGATGTGCCAGCTTCGCCAGTGGGCCCTTGTCCAGGTTACTCTTTAAAACTATTTGTGAAGCTTCAGGCTCCGACATTGCTGTAACCAATGAATATTTTGAGTATATATTTTTTGAGTTGATTTTTTGAATCAATCAATCAACTTAAAAAAAAATTAAAAAAAACCAATTTGAATATACAGGGTGGAAGAGGCAGCGCTTCTTTTACTGAAACTGTATATAGGGTAAAATATTTCAAACCCAGAATTAAAAAAAATAATCAAGGTACCTCAACGGTTTGGACGTAGGATTTTTTTTTCATTTCACGATTTGTATCCATACCTGTATTTCGTGTCACGCACACACACGTGTGTGACGCTGCCGCTTTGACAGGTCAGTGTGTGCGTGCCTATGTTATACTTTACAAATGGCGTTTTATTTTAAAACGATAATTTTATTATTTATTTTGTTTGAAAAAATAACTTTTTCATTTTTGAGAATTATTTTTTTTCCGAATTATATTAAGCTTTTATAGAGTAGTTAAAACTGTGGTTTCATTTAAAGTGGCGCTGACAATTCCACCCTGTATATTGTTTTAGCTACATAAGAAAAAGCATACGACTAGAAGCGAGATAGGTTGTGGGTTCAATTCCCACTTGAGGAAATGTTTTTTTTTTCATTTCCACGCTCTGGTAACGAGGCAAAGCGCGGCATAAAGATCATTCAACAAGCAATGTCTTCAGAATTCGGCGGAAAATGGGGAACAGAAATGTCTCAATAGGAATGGAATGTCTAAAGTCTCAACACTAGGTCTCTATGTTTTCTCTGCCTACACTGCTATATGAAGAAAATTATATCTACAATTAAAGCTAAATTTAAAATGAACATTTATTAAGATTATTAAATAAGTATTACCAATATATAATGTGTCACCCAGCCACACGCTGACCATGCCGTATTTGCTGGAATACGCTTGTCGAGCTAAATCCTTAAAACTGTTCATACGATCTATAGGGAAAGGAAAAAAAAGGTATTAATTTCATAAATATTAATTATAATAATTTTAAAATATTTTAACACATTTTTTTCAGCTTCACGCTGTATACCGCAAACCTAGTAGGGTAAATAAAGGAAGCCTAGTGTTAAGACACTCCGCTCCCCACTTACCGTCGTTTTCTCATTGCGTGTAGATTGGCGGAGCTCACCGCCGCGAAAATAAAATATAATAATAATAAATCTTCGATCTACTAATATTTATTTAAATAATTTGCTATGCCTGAATGAAATTTGTAGATTAGGTCACAAGAGGAAAATAAACATATTTTTGATTCAATATAAATTGATATGATGTCAATTTTGTTTGCCAAATTTCAACATAATTTGTTTAGTTGTGTTTATTTAATAGTATTTGCTAAATACAAAATATATGAAATGTTCATTATAATACAAACAAATCATTATTAAAACTCTATTTGAGTTATAAATAAACAAACATAATTAAACTTAAAGGCACGATTGTTTAAAATATACATAATTAAAGTTGGGAAACGAAAATTTAAAGAAATATTTTGAACTTTTCAGTGGAATAGTCGAAAGATTCGAGAAAATGATTATTTGTTATAATTACTCCGCTGTGGCAGATCAAAAACTCGGTGTTAAGTTACGCTAATCATCACACAGTCTTTCAAATAAAAGGCAAGTAGAAAATCAAGCGTCCCCTATATAGATGTTTCCTTTACTATCTCTAGAAGCTTACAGCTAGAAAAAATTAAAATAATATTAATAGACCTTCGTTACTTCCTAGAAAAATATGAGCTTGTCCTATAACAGGTATATATCGATATTCCGATTTCAGTTTTCCATGCAGTTTCCACATTTTCCTCCTTTTCACTCGATGTCCAACCACCAGCACCGTTATAAGTAATACAAGAACACATTGCAGGAACATTGTGAAAAAAATCAATGGAATGATTACATTTCTATACATTTTATAGATTTTATACAGCTGCTCTTTCGACCTCGTTTAGTTCATAAAGATATATTGCTGCAACTATATACTAATTTGAATTATGATTTTATTATTTTTAAGTATACTTTGTAATGTATGCAAGATCCAACTCTTATGTAATATTAAAATTATTGATCTTTAGGGTTCCGTACCTTCCGTCCCGTTGACATTCAATATTGGAACGGAATCCTTGGTGGTAAAGAAAAAAAATCTTTTCTTTCTTCTTTCTTTTTAAGTGTCCCCCTACAAATTTCAGAAAAATACTAAACGTATTTCAAAAATACTAAATGTACAGACAAAATATTTTTACTGCTTTTTATATACTCATATTTTCTTATATATAAGACTAGCGGACCCGGACGCGGCTACGCCTGCTTGAAATATAAGAATATAATTTCTATAGAAATATGATTTCAATCTAGATGAAATGCTAACAGTGACTATTATATTTATTTTCATAAGGATGAATATCAAAATGACGCGGTAACGAACGCGGTCGCGTAGCGACGACGGTTGTTATTAACATGGCAGAATAAATTGCATGTCAAATTAGAAAGTACTTTAAAATATATTAGTATATATGTGTAATGTAATGTTATATAGCCTATAGCACTTCTGAAGAATGCAGCTTTCATACAAAATAAAAACAAAGTAAATCGGACCAGTAGATCCAGAGATCTTAGCGTTCAAACAAACAAACAAACAAACTCTTCCGCTTTATTATATTAGTATAGATAAGATAGCATATCACTAAAATAACGTAAAATTATTTTATTATTATAGTGCTATACAGTAAAATACTTCACGATTTTATAAACGCTATATATAAATACTAGCGGACCCGGACGCGGCTACGCCTGCTTGAAATATAAGAATATAATTTCTATAGAAATATAATTTCAATCTAGATTAAATGCTAAAAGTGACTATTATATTTATTTTCATAAGGATGAATATCAAAATGTCGCGGTAACGGTTGCGTAGCGACGCGACGGTTGTTATTAACATGGCAGAATAAATTGCATGTCAAATTAGA
>JAEBDU010013170.1:112256-186603 GCA_016802625.1 Heliconius numata
AGAAAGTACTTTAAAATATATTAGTATATATGTGTAATGTAATGTTACATAGCCTATAGCACTTCTGAAGAATGCAGCTTTCATACAAAACAAAAACAATGTAAATCGGACCAGTAGATCCAGAGATCTTAGCGTTCAAACAAACAAACAAACAAACAAACAAACAAACAAACAAACAAACAAACAAACAAACAAACAAACAAACAAACTCTTCCGCTTTATTATATTAGTATAGATATAAGTACTAGCGGACGCGCGCAGCTTCGCTTGCTTATTTAGGGGTGAATTCTAATAAACCATGAAACATGTGTTCAATGAAATATTTTTAAGAGTCTAAATTTCAAATTTTATAAAAATCGGTGGCGATTTAAAGATTTTTCCATACAAACTTTCAACCCCTTATTTGCACCCTTAGGGGGTGAATTCTAGAAAACCATGAAACACATGTTCAATTAAATATTTTTAAGGGTCTAAATTTAAAATTTTATAAAAATCGGTGGCGATTTAAAGATTTTTCCATACCAACTTTCAACCCCTTATTTGCACCCTTAGGGGGTGAATTCTAGAAAACCATGAAACATATGTTCAATTAAATATTTTTAAGAGTCTAAATATCAAATTTTAAAAAATCGGTGGCAATTTAAGAATTTTCCCATACAAACTTTCAACCCCTTATTTGCATCCTTAGGGGGTGAATTCTAGAAAACCATGAAACATATGTTTAATTATATACGTTTAATAGTCTGAATTTCAAATTTACTAAAAATTGGTGACGATTTAAAAAAAAACTTAACAAACTTTCACCCCTTATTTGCACCCTTCGGGGGAGAATTCTAGAAAACGACGAAACACGTGTTCAATTAAATACTTTTAAAAATCTAAATTTCAAATTTTATAAAAATCGGTGCCGGTGTCGGATTTAAATTTTTTTCCATACAAACTTTGAACCCCTATTTCACCCCTTTAGGGTTAAAATTTTTCAAAATCCCGTCATAGTGGATGTCCAGATTACGAAAGTAAACTTTTGTCCAAATTTAACGTTTCTACGCACAGCGGTTACAGCTGTGCGTGTGTCCTCAGTCAGTGAGGACAAGTCCTTTTATATATATAGATAATTATTTTTAAACTTCATTATTCAGAGAATACAGAGAAACTTGTTGCGGAATTAGTTGCCACGTGTTTAGTAATTATTCTCTTAAGTGGGAATCGAAGTTCTAGTCCACAAACTACATGTTTAGAGCCAGAGGCTGTTCGTTTGAGCCACAATGCCCAATTAAATTATAAAAGCACTTACCAATTCTTGCATACTGCTCTCATTTTGATAGTAAAAGTTTTTAGGAACTAAAATCGTTCTGTAATATTAAACTGCAAGTCCAAAATAGCTACCAGTTAGGGAAATCAATATTCGAAATAGCATCTCGTCTGGTTATTTGCTGATACCGAACTCTGAACGTAGAGTCATAAATTATTTGAACGACTATCAGACAAATTCGGAGTAAATCTTGGTTTTATGGTTCCTAGGCTTATTTGGATGGAACTTTTACAAACTTACACTAAAGAAAAACTGATAAATGTGACTGTTTGTGAGGTTGGGCGTTTGTTCCATTTTAACGCAAAAACTGCTGAACGTATTTAGATGTAACTTTACAATAATATAGCTTAAACATCAAAATAACATATAAGCTACAATTTATGTAAAAAATGCAGAATTTCGCTATAATATAAGAATAAATTTAAGCGGGCGAAGCCGCGTTTGGTCCGCTAGCTGCAATATAAGCACAGATTATTTAAACGAGTTATTTCCCACAATGAAATAGGTGTTTCTAAAGTTCGTTATTCAGGTACAAGTTGCAGGAACTCTGTCGCGCATCAAAGTTAGTTCGACCCGCTGTTGTAGTTCAGCCACAGACGTACATTCCGTGAACTTTGTGCTACCCAATATATTATGTATGTGCAGATATGTTTAGCTATAACAATGCTATTTTCATAGGAACTAAGTAAAATTACATTAAAAGCAAAAAATAGATTAATATATTAGTAAATATTAGTTATTAATAATGATTTAAATGGAAATAATTAAAGAAACCTAGTGTTAAAACTCTCCGTTCTCCTAATCCCGCCAAATTTTTCATGACATTGCGTGTTCAGTGGCGGAACTCAACGCCGCGCTTTGCCTCGACACCAGAGCGAAAAAAGGAAAATATTAACAAATTATAAATCATTCCCTCGAATGGGAATCGAACTCACAACCGTCGTTACAGTCACACCCTTGCCTCTACGCTACGACAGCCTCTATAAAAACTTCATAAACTAAATCGTATATAAAAACTGAATTGCTTCTTAATTGACCGCACTAACATGCTCTCACAATCACAATGTAACCGCAGCTCGAGCTTTACGAGTCCCGTCGACAGTTTGACGACTAATATTGTCTCTATAGAACTTTGTTAGTGCTATCACCTGCTGCCCTGCATTTTATTGGGGCATAAACCTGGAGATAAGACGTTACGTACAAGGGCCTTGCATGTCGGGGCTGGAAGTTTTGGGTTTGTAGACTAAACTAAAATTATCTTTATTTTAGACCGAATCGTGTATTTTAAGGCTGTTTTTTTTTTCAGCTGCTCGCTATATATGGCAAGGTAGGCAGAGGAAACTTGGTGTTAAGAAGTGTCTTAACACCAAGAATGGAGTGCCATTCCCCACTTTCCGCTCAATTTTCAAGATATACTTGTTAAGTGGTGGTGCAAGAATTGAAAATATTTTATTCTCGAGAAGGAATTGAACTCACAATCATCGCGTTTACAGTCAATCGCTGCACCCTTCCGCCTTTCTAAAGTATAATATTTAATATTTTATGAGAGCGAGTGAAATATAGAGTTTAGTGCCGTAAATTTATACCAACATATTTTCGCCTCGTTTCTTCTCTTTTGATGCTAGAGTGGTAGAACGCAGTCTATTAATATTTTTAAAATATTATTTACTAACTGGTCCCCCAATCCGGCAGGTCACCGTGGGGGAAGCCGACCACCACCCTCCAACATGGAAAGAGTTGGAGGAGGCCTATGCCACAAGGCACACCGAACTGAGAGACAAGTGTTTTTTTAGTTTCAAATGTGTAAAATGTCACAGTTGGGAAATAAAGGCTTTATTATTATTATATTATTTACTAACTGAACAAATATACATTTTAATATGTTTCTATATAAAACGATAAGTGGCTAGTGCTTTGTAACGATCATCTCAGATGAGGCTTCTCACTTGAGAAACTTTTATTATAATTTCTTCGCTGTGGTGTCAAGGCTAAGCCTGGCGTTGAGTTCCGCGACTCTACACGTAATGATCCTAGAATTCGGCGAACAATAGAAAACGGAGTGTCTTAACATTGGGCTACCTTACTGTGTGAGAAATAAAGTGTAAAGTTAAAAAAATTATAAAGCTGAAAGATTTTGTATGCTTGATCTACAGATTTGAATTATTTTTTTCTATGTCGGATCCCTAATTACCGAAGAGGGCTAGAAGGTATATCAAACCATAATTATAGGTTTTGTTTTAACATTATTTCCATTAAACGAATACGAAGAAATAAGTAAAATTAGCTTTAAAGTAATAGAATTTTATTTTAAACATCTAAAAGTTTAAGCTATTCTTTTATCTCAATTTTTATATCTTTTATCTTTTCATTCATTACATTATTGTAGCCGCAGTTCGTGTAATGAAGCGAGGTAGTAACTTCACCTCAATAGAGTTGTAACGTTATCACAAGGCTTAATGTGTTTTGTTCCTTGCCTTTATAGTTACTGCGGGCGGTTAACTTGCGTTTGACGAGTTTCGCTTCGACGATTTTTATTAGCAACACTAGAAAAGAAAATATGGTTAAAATTAAAGATTATTGTCATAATATTAAATATGTTTTATTTTCTGTTACAACTTATTTAGAAAATATTTTTCAAGAGCAAATCGCAGAGAGAGAGAGAAGCTTCAAGTAACACTAGCAAGTATTAAGATTTCCTCTTCCTCGAAGATTTGATTTTATTAGAAACTATTTGAAACTATTTTTATTACAATTAATGACCATACCATCGAGTGGAGATGGGAACCACAATCGTCGAAGGTGCAGTAGGAGATCGTCCTATTAGATTCTAGAATTCTTCCTAGAAGATTCCCTTGGCATAACTTCAAGTAAAGTAAAAAATATACATATATTCATCCTGCTATATGCCAATGCATCTTGCAACAAACAAAAAATATACCTTTGTGCAGCGGTCGTACAGTGTTAAAATACCTATTTTCTGCCTGATTTGCGTGATATTGCGTGTTAAGCGACGAAATTCAACGCCGTGATTTATCTTTTTACCCGAAGGAGATAATGAAAATAATTTATTTAGATAGTGAGAATCAAACCCACAACCACTCGTCCACAGTCAGACGGAACTGCGCTACGAATATCTCAAATTGCAATTATATTAATATTACTCTTTAAAAAACATTAGACAATCAATAGTTAAGCAGACCAACGATGCCATTCCGAGAGCGGAGAGACTATTATGCAAATTCTATTCCATTTTTAATTTACATAGAGATTAAGGCACAGAATAATGTTATAAATAGCACTCTCGCGCAAACGTGGAATTAGGGTACCAAATTTGCAAGGGACCGATGTGTATTTACTTTTAAATTGACCCATATTCACTTTGTTAGGGCCCTGTTTAATACCATTTCGTATATTATATTCCTTTGGCAAAATTATACAATCCAAATTTACCCTATTTATTACCCTAAAAATATGTTTTTTTTTACATATTTTTAGGGTTCCGTACCTTAAAAGGTAATCAGCCGATGACAGTAACTATACGGAATCCTTATAGCATAACTTTATTTGTCGTCTGTCCGTCTATCAAGACCCTTTATCTCGAGATCGCTTGGAGGTATCAAGGAAAAACGAATACTAAATATTCAAGTATATAGTTCCTAAGTCCGGCTTGCACTTAATCGGTTTTGTTTTGTATTAATTACTTTATAGATTTTTTTTTACATTTTTTTTTGTAAACGTTAAGCTACATGGAGAAAAGTCTGTTAATAACAATTACTGTCAGTTTGTTTGCTTAATGACTTGAAATAGTAAAGATCAATCGATATATGGTATATAAATTAATGTTCTAAATACTTTCACTAAACACCGAGTACAATTTTTAATAAATATGCATTTTTATTTAGAGAAGCGATACAACCACAACTTTCAAAACACACCTTTTTTAATCTGTACAGACATAAAAAAACCTACACACAAACAAACTTTTATAATCTGTGATCTCTCAATAAACTTTCCCATCACTAGCACAAGCGTACTCTGTATTTCCAAGGGACAACAATAACACCGGCGTACTTTTCATACCGTTCAGGATTTTACTCTTTCCTTTTATAATACGAGTCTCTCGCAATGTAAATTCTACGTGAGAGCGGTCGCTCGGTGTCCACTCTGTGCGGAATGAGCGTAATGTTCTCATGTATTCAACGCTTTACTTTTAGAAGAGTTTTGCGTTAAATGTATCCATTTTATATGTAAATTGAATTGGAATTAAATTTTCTGATGATAATGTAGGTAGAAGTTTTGAGTAAATGGGTTCTTTCTTTACGCAGTACATTTAGTTTTCCCGTACATAGCAGGGTACGCATAGGGAACCCGGGACCCATTAAAACACTTGCCTTGTCACTAGAGCGATGAAATGAAAATATTAATATCACAATGCACGACAGCTAGCGATGTTCAATTTTTACAATGATGGCATAAGCTAAAATTCTTAATTAATACCATAATTCTTAGTATACACTCACATAAGTTGACCGAAATGCAAGAGAAACATTAAATTACAGGTAATTACTACTGCAGTATAAATTCTAGCTTAGAGTTGAAAGTATTTTGTGCATTCAATTTAAGCAGTTTTTAAACCAAAAAAAGCAGCAAAAATTTCGTTCTCCACCTGCTGTCCAATTTAAAGACATTTTAAATTGACAAGTGGAATTCATCGCTGCACTTTGACCAGAATGGATAAGTGAAAATAATTTAAATATAAACTTCCCCCGAGTCGGAATCGAACCCGCAACTACGATGGTGGTCCATGTATACTGTAGTTAGATATATTTGGCTTTTGTGCTTATAGCAAGTAAAGCGCAGACTAGTCTTTCAGCTTAGTTTACAAATATTTCCATAAAACCACCGAGGTGTTTTGCCGTTGATCACTTTATTATTAGTTGAGTTCACGCAAGTTATAAATTTTCAGTTTTATTGTGAATGAAACAGGAGAAGCGCTAAAGTTTTTCAATCTCAGAGTTGGAAGAACTGTAAACGAATAAACTTCGCCCATATGCTGTCACGAGTGCGCTTTACGAGGAAACGCTTATAATGACGTTATAAAACATTATAATAGAGGCCGTCATGGTTTAGTGGCACAAGGGTGTGTTTGTAACGAGACAGGTGTGGATTCGATGCTCAGTCGAAGGAATAAATTATTACTAATTAATATTTTCATTTCTTCAATTCACAATAGAATAGTTTAGCTTAATTTTCTTTTTAGCCATTTGTACAAATAAAATGCGGGGTTAAATCCCACCACTCAACAAACAGTAAATGGAAAAAATATGGATCTTAGTGTCTCAACATCCTAATTTCTGTTAAAATCTGCTATGTGGGATTGTGAAGTGAAGCTGCTACTCCTTATTTTTCTACAAGTTAATAAAGTAACATATAAATAAACTTACATTTACAAGTTTCACTGTAAAATATTGTGAAAGAAAATGAAAATTTAGAGTGCAGTCCGGAGCTCGCTAAGACTTTAAATAAGCAAGAGTTAGAGCATCCTCGACTTGCACAATTTGTGCACGCGTTATAAATAGACTCGTTTAGTTATATTTGTTTCAACAAATACCCTCTATATTACATTTCTAAATTGAAAACTTTAAAATACTGCAGACGAAAGGACAACAAATTTCTTTGATACATATAAGTAAAAGAATTCTGCTGCAATATGGTGTGTATAGGGTGTAAAACGGTCAAAGTTCGTATATTGTTTTCTTTTTTAATATAATTCTATATCACTAGAAAAATAAAAAAATATAAGTATGTAGGTACTATATCGCTGAATTTGTACATTAAACACGTATTTGCATATTGCAAATACGCAGGAGACGTTTTATAGATATATACCTATAGATAAGATTCTATCTAGAATCTTTTCTTTTTTTATTTCCACATATCTTTAATTTTTTAAAAACATAAATGTAATTTCATTATTGCTCTAAATGGGCAAATCATGTTCTTTCACAAACATATTCCGATACAGATATATGTAATCTAGCACACAACTACCAACAAATGGGGAAAGAAAAGATACTTGTTATATGCAAAAAGATAAAATCATATTCTTAGGTAGGTTCCTTTATCTTTTCCCGAAACTATCAATATTCTCAAGATTTTGCAAAAATCCCAGATAACTTATTGATGTAAGCATTTTCTTAAGATATACCGATATATACAAGAATTGTTCAAATAAGTTACGCCAGATTTCATTGGGAAATGAAACAGATATTTAGCGAAGCTAGTCGGTTGAAAGATCAATAAACGTTAATATTCGAGTCGCAACCTCTTATCGGGTCCTAAGTAAACTTGATAAAACTTTGACCAGATATTTATGATGATAAATTTATGTGCTAAGATTTGATATACAATATTGAATATAATTTACATTAAATTGATATAAATCTTTAGGTAACGAATTGTAATTTTACAATGCGAAAAATTCTAGCTTAACCCAAAAGTATAATATAAACCCTAGTGTTAAGACACTTGGGTTTATATCGTTTATATCGTAAGACGTTCTCCATTTTCCGACGAATTCTGAGCATTGCATGTTGAGTGGTGGAACTAAACGCCGCGCTTTGTCGCAACACCAGAGCGAAATAATGAAATTATTCTATATTTCATTTCTTCAAGTGCGGATCGCATCTACAACCAGTCACTTTTACAGGTACAATCAGATTAGGTCCTCAAACCAACATCATATCTCTGGCATTCTTAACCTATTTTTTACTTAATTTACATTATTATAAAAAATATCGTATTCCAAAAGTAATTTCAAAGCGTAGAACAAATAACGATGATTCTGATAGGCGGCGGTACTAGAGTGATGCGAGGTCGCGAACTCACGAGACGCTCTCGGGAACATAAAATATTCGATAAGCCCCACTTTGCATATTTGACAATGATTCATTTAGATCATTAAAATACTAAGTAATTGATTATTATTAGACAGAAACTCGAGTCCCGAAATCTCGGTCAAGGTGAAATTATATTTATTATGTCATAGACGTTAAATATGAAAGTTTTTCTAAAATGGCTCTTGAAGTTTCAATGAATCGTTAATTCTTCTTAAGTTTTAACAAAATATGGATATTTTTGTGTCTAATTATATAATGAATTTAATTACACACAGCTTACATGTTATTAATATTAAGGTTTAAAAGCCTGATAATCTTTGCAAATCTTATTATTCTTTTTTTGGTTTTTGTGGAAAAGACCATTTTGTTCTTCATTTCTCGGCAACGATGCGACTATGAGAGGAATTTTGCTCTAAATTAAGTGAGGAGTTGCCTGAAGCCCTCGTTGACCTTCCCAAACTTCCGTCCTCTGAATTTTAATATTCTCGCGGAACATTGCCCAAATATAAAAAGTTACGCCATTTTCAAAATTACATGTAAATATATGTATATAGGTACATGCCCAGGATATTTTTATATACCTACTTATTGCTATAGCTGACTTATAGTTATATCAATTTATATTAAAAATATTAAGAAGGAGAATTAAATATTTAGATTTATATTTTCCCGGCCCGGCCATATATAAGTAGAGGCAGATTTGCAAAAGGTTTTTTTTTCACCTTCTCGAAATGGGACACCAAAGAGAAGAAATTTAAATATTAAATATATAATTCGAGTGGGAATCAACCCCATAACCGGTCGCGTTAACGACTGGACTGGCCACCGTTCTATTTCTGGTCATTGGACACAATTACATACCATTATGTCCTACAATATCAACGAGTACTGAAATATAAAATAAAATTCAATTATTTCAAACGGAATTTAAAAGATTTTTAACACCAAAGTAAAAAAATATAATCCTGTATATTTTTCGAATTAAAAATTAAGAATTGCTTTTATTAGACAATTTTCAGTATCAAAGCCATTATCTGTATAAGCTTCAAGGAGCGAGTGTAGTGACCCGTCGCGATTGTTATCTTTTGCTGCGGGCCTTTTGCTCTTATCACAGTGCGGTCCATTAAACTAATAGACTAAATTATATCGGCTATTCGAAGAGCGATCTTAACTTTCTTGCCTAATTTTGGTTTTGGTAAAATATGTTTAGAGCTTAGGTAGGATGATGATATTTGCACAATTATGTTAAAAGAATTAATTTAATATTTTTTTAGTATCACGCAAATAGCAGGATAGGTACCCAGCCCCAAGGTTCTTTCTGCCCTTTCTTACGCTTTCCTGTAATAAGGACGAAGTATATATAGGCATTTCTGTTCCCCATTTTTTGTCGAAATTATTGGAATTATACATATAAATAATTTTAGAATTTTATATAATGTATAAATACAGTACGTGTATACGAATATTAAATCTAAAAATTATTAATAAATCATTACTATTCGAAAAAGCGCGACGAATTTTAATGATTTCCGTTCCAATTTACGGAGAAAAGTGTTGAAAAATACGAAATCTAACTCCACTAACGAGTTCCACTAACGGATTGAGTTTCATAATATTTGGTAACATAAAAATGGTTTCTGCTTTTGCTAGTAACATACTGAGATATATAGAGTGGGGCTTCAAACTTCATTCCGCGATATTTGTTCGCGAACGACAACTTCCGTACTATGTAGTTGTAATTAACCAACTTTCTGGTATATTAGCAGTGTCGACGTGCTGGGAACAGCGGGATTGTTTTTGCGCTTCTCAAAGTTTACCGCCTCCTGGGCTTTAGGGAATTGGGAAGAGTGTTAGTTATATTTCGATTTGTACGAATACTTTGGTAACAAAAACCCACCAAGGTTTTTATAGCTTCCTTTCTAGCTTTAAAAGTAGGGCTAGTAGGATAGGTAGAGCGAATACAGTTTTAAGAGACTCCGTTCTCCACTTTCCGGATAATTTACGAGACATTGCATTTTGGAGTATATCTCAATTCTCCCGAGTGGAAATCGAATGCACAACGTCTGTGCTACGACGTGACGGTCTAATAGATTATTCTAGGAAGACTTCCATGATATATGTAGCTTAAATATATTTATAAATTCCATATAATAATAAGAAATCCTAAATATATAATAAACATTACAAACAAAACCGGAGACAACATTCAATGAAATATAACTAAAAAAAACCGATCGCTCCTCATTTCTCTCGATTGTACAAAGATTAGACACGGTGATATATTATGCAAAATCGTTCCAGCCTCGAGGTGTCCAAAAAAGACGGAAGAGTACATTACCGGAATGAGAATTTTCCATAAGATAAAACGTCTTAGATAGAATATCGTCAAGCGTGCGTTGCGCCGCCCGCCCTGGAGGGCGCGGGGTGGGGGTGGGGGGAGCGCGGGGGAGGTTTGGGACAAGGGCGGCAGTCGACACGGGAATGGTTTTAAGAACGAATATATACTTAGTTATACTTAGTATAATATATCACTTGACGAAGCTTTTCAATATTGTAAAGTAAAAAAATAATTTTTAGTTTATTTTTAGAAGTCATTATGAGTAATTATAAATGTATGTAATAGACATGAGTATATGCAGTTTTGTTTTCTATTTCTATATTAGATATACAATGCTAACGTTAAACATTTTAGATTTTCGTTATGGATTTTAATTATTTCCTCTCCTTCTTTGTAATAAATAAACCACTTAACTACTAAATTTTCTTTATGATTACACTACGCACAAAAAACTATATTATCACGAGAAGAAAATCTAAAGCTTTCACTTAAGTTTATAAAATACTAGTGGACCCGGACGCGGCTACGCCTGCTTGAACTATAAGAATATTTTCGCGTCGGTCATACTCATACTGTGCCGCCCGTAGGCTAGGTCATTTCGAATCAGTGACATCTCCTTAATTATTTATTAGAATGTTATACAGTAAACTATAATTTCAATCTAGATAATATGCTAAAAGTGACTATTATATTTATTTAGGATGAATATCAAAATGTCGCGGTAACGGTTGCGTAGCGACGCGACGGTTGTTATTAACATGGCAGAATAAATTACATGTCAAATTAGAAAGTACTTTAAAATATATTAGTTTATATGTGTAACGTAATGTTATATAGCCTATAGCACTTCTGAAGAATGCAGCTTTCATACAAAACAAAAACAATGTAAATCGGACCAGTAGATCCAGAGATCTTAGCGTTCAAACAAACAAACAAACAAACAAACAAACTCTTCCGCTTTATTATATTAAGTATAGATAATAAAAAATCCCACAAAAATTTCAATAAATCAATACGAATCAATGGTACCAACATAAATATATGGACGTTCACAATAATCGATAACAGTCTAATATCGTATGAAAATTGGAAAACGTATCACGATTTAAGCCCAATTTGAGACTGATCAATGACCTAAAAACTTTACACATGTCCTAAAAAAAGTACTTCGCGTTCCTAAATCAAGTATAACACTTTGAAAATACTAAAATTGATAAGAATTCCAACTAATTTACTAATTATAGATATTATAGTAAATAAATCGACTTGGCTGGAACGTCGTAGGTAAACGTCTACGGTATCTACGGTATCTTATATGGTGGTAACGCAAGTGGGTCAGGGCCGGCCAACTTTCGTGTCATATACAATACTCTGTTCTGCGGAGGTCGTTACGCTTTTGGCAACGTTCTCATATTTATTATACTATATTGTATTATATTGGTGATAAATGACTGGTTATTCTGTTTTATATGTACTTGAGATTGCAGTTAGTTTATGGTTTAGTTAAAAAATATATTTTTTCAAATTATTAAATGATTTGATGATAATAAGAAATAATTTTATTTTACTTATATTTCATAAAGTAAAATAATATATTATTTAAAATATAATAATAATATTTTAAAAGAATGATGCTGATTAATGCTTATCCTGTAAATTTGAGACATATCTAATTATTTGGGTGTATAATTCCGCAGTTAAATTAATTGAGACTTTATTGAGGATTTAAATACAAATATGATGTTGCTCACCCAGCGAAATATATTAATTTTATTTATTTTCTTCATAATTTCTCATTTCCATTTCATTATTCAAAACCAAACAATACAAAACAGAAATCGTGAAGCTAAAAAAAAACCTAGTTCCAACGTTACAATGACTCCCAAAACAATAAATAACAATTAAAACAGCCATACAAAATTAAAAATGACATAAAAAGGGAACCTCGGTGTTGGTAATTACCACAATTCGCGGCCATCCCAGCGCCAATGAGATGCCAGTCTTCATCACCCCTAAGTCCCCGAAGCCGGGACGTGGGAAAATCCCATGCCAAGTTGTAATTAAGAAATACTTTCATCGAGAATGTTTGTGTGTTGAGTGAAGCTGGCAAAGTGTACAAGGTTGTATGGGGGAAGTGCTTTTAGGGAATGACGGTGTTTTTTTTTATTATTATATCGATATTTTTGTATGTAGATTTATAATATTATTAATAATAATGTTTGTGGATGTTAACTTTCTATGTTATTAATATTATAAATCTGAAGCACAAGCATGCGACTGTCAATGCAATAAATAGGTTGTGGGTTTGATTTTTACCCGAGGGAAAGAAAACAATATTTAATATTTTGATTTCTTCGTGTTTTTGAAAATTCAGTGGAAAGTGGTAAACGGAAGTAGAAGGAGAAGTGAAGAAAAATATTGTAGAGACGCCTTGCACTTTAACGCGGTCCACAGTATCGATAGATATTGTACATTGGCTGAGTGCAAAGTATATTTCGTTTCACTGCTGTTGTAAATATATTTTTAAATATTATTTACCTTTCTAGTTTTCACACAAAGCCTCTAAAGATGCGAATAAATTATTATTTTATGGAAAATACAAAAAACTTGTTATATCCTATACATTTAATATAATCGTAAAAGCCGCAGCGACAAATATACCTATTAAAAAAAAAAATCTTTCCAGTGGGAATCGACCTTCCAACCGTCGTATGTACAGACACACTTTGTAGCCCTGCGTTACTACAAGCCCCAAAATCTCCTATATGTTATAAATAAAATTTAAAGTGATAATGAATAATTGTCTCTGGAAGGGCGGCCCCCATGTGGGTCAGCAGTGAGGCGGCGGCGAGTGGACATTGAACTGAGATCACTCGACCCATATCTGCCATAAAAGCCCTTCACACACTTACGTTTAAAATTCAAGCGCAATTGCTTTGGTTTTTACTTTTTGTATGTATCATATCATTAATCATTTGTATACTAACTAATTCATGTGTCTTTTGACCTTTTTTATGATAAAAGTTGTCTGGAAAGATCACCCGTGGTAATAAGGCCGCCTTTAGTTGTTTAAAAATGTAAATCTCTTTCTTGTCTTTTTTATGCACTGTTGGTGTTTTAAAGTAGTAACATGTCAATTTTGTATTAAAAAGATAAATTAAACTTTTTATTGTCTGTTTATTTTATTTATCATTAAAAATAAGATTTTTTATAAATACATTACAAATTTATTCTTAAACGTTCAATGCAACAGTAGTAAGTATATTTGCGACATTGGACCTGGTAAAGCCACCAGGTTGGAGGCAGCCACCCTGCTAAAATTCCTTGCCATCCCGTAAGGAATACAAGTAAAACTTAGGACGTGTGAGGAATACTGGGTTCCCCTGTGCTTACCCTACTACATACGGAACACAGTGTGAAGCTGAAAAAAACTATAAACGTTACAAGACATTTATGTAGGTCACGTAAAACAAAGGGTTATTGGGTAAAGGTCACGAAGCGGAACGCTCTCGAGTGGACTCGGGGCGGTGCTCGCTGCCCGATGCACTCAACGTCCGCCGATCAATTGGTACTAATTAGTCATTTTAAATCAACCATATATATTGCGCTTTTAATAAATATTTCAAGTCGCCATTTTGGAGCTTTTAAGATATTTTTTTTATTTAAACCAACTTTAAAACTATACTTACATATATGTATACATAAATTTAAGCAAAAACAAAATTGTACAAAATAATCATTTATTATGTAAATTTTTTTAATTTAAAAACGAAATTTGCGCGGCGCGGCGTTGTGTTCCGCCATTTGTGGGATACAGCGTAAAGCTATAGAAAAATACAAATTTATCTAATTTGCTGAGCTTTCCCAGTGGATACATTAAAAACGTATTTTTGTGTCCAAACGTAAGCTATTACATAAACGTTTGAAACGCTCCTCCGGGCTTTATATTGATGTAGGTATTTTGTTATACTGGACACAATAGGGAAAATTGTGGGTCCCATATATAAAAGTACATCTATACATACATACAAACGTATGGGTCATACATTTGTATGTCATACATTTATACATACATACAAATGTATGGGTCATACATTTGTATCTATGTATAAATGTATCCTCAAATTATAGGATTTTATCCTTTTTAGAGTGATATATAATCGTAAAATGACGACTGCCTTATGTATTTAGCAAACGTTTGTCGTTGAGAAAATTACGGAAATAATTTTCATGTTTAGTATGCTTTTACTTTTTACTATATTTTATTGGGAGCAAAGGAAACCTAGTGTTAAAACAGTACACTTAAGAATAGTGGAACTCAACGCTACGCCTTAATTTTGATACAAGAAATTACAAGAAGCAAAAATATTAACAAACAATAATTAATTTCCTCAAGGTAACCGAACCCATAACCCATAATTACAGTCACAAGCCTCAATTATTTGCATTTATTTCAACCTATTTGCTCTAAACACAAATCATACTCGTCCGAAGAACAAATTTCGTTTACTGCTAGTTACTTTGCACGACCAAATAAAATGCAGGGTGGAATACATAAAAACCCAATGCTGAACTAGACCCTAACATCAAACGGCAATTGTAGCTTACATTGGGCGAGGTATGTGACGGTTTATTTAGTTCGACCTCCGCAGTAAAAACACGACTTTGAATAAAGGGAACCAAATTACTTCATTTCTACCAAAAACACACGCTTCTGTGATTCAAGACAATGAGTACTTGAAAAATATTGTAAACGTTTCCAACAGTTTGCAAATAGCAAAATAACGAAGGCTATAGAGGTACAGTGGGATAATTTTTGGGGTGGTGGGTTCGATCCATACTGAGGGTACTTATTGTTTTTTTTTTAATTATTCTACTCTGAGCGCGATATTGAGTTCCGTTACTCAACGTTCAATGTCTTCTAGAAATTCTATTCAATGTAGGGAACTGAGTGTCTTGGTTTCCCTTCTATATGAGTTAGAATAGAAGTTTAAAGCTATTTTTTTTTCTATTATGTACAATACCTTGAACATAAAAACTTGAAGTCTCATAACATCTCATTAAAAACACATTTCAGTCCTTCGTCGTCACTTGAGTGTTTATTTTATTGCAAAGTTACAGGGCTACTGGCATATTGGCAATCGCGTCGCCAAAAGGCCGGAAGCGATGACGTTAAAATTTCGCATACAGGTTGCTCATAAAAACTTTATTACGATTTTGTTTATAGCTGTACGCGTCATAACTCACCAATTTATGAATTAGAATTGGGGCTCGTGGGGTAGGATGGGGTAGAGTGGGGTACGACGACCTGGACATGTATGACTTGGATTTTTTTATTGCTTATGGCCCCATAAAATGTAAAAACAATTATTCAATATTTGCTACAATTACTTACGACAAAGCGCAGGGTTGAGTTCCGCCGCTCTGTTAAATGTGGGGGATGAGTGTAGATTTGAGGCCAATTGTAGCGCAGAACCACAAGCGTGTGACTGCAAGCACTAGAGGACATGAAATATTTAATATTTTCATTCTTTCGCTCGGTGAACGAGGCAAATAGCGGCGTTGAGTTCCGCGACTTAACACGCAATACCTCCAAAATTAAGTGGAAAGATGGGAGCGGATTGCTTTAATACTAGACTCCCTCTGCCTATCCTGCTACATGCGGGATACAGTGTGAAGCTAAAAAAAATGTATGTAGATATAAAAAAAATAACGCACAGTATTAATAGTCGTTATGATTGTGTTACATTTTTTTGTTGTCCCAGTTTCCCCTTTACTTTACACAGTTGCAATATTTCACTTCAAATTTTGTACAGTAGCTTGTCATTTGTCACTTCCGTGTAAATCTGATATTTTTTTAGATATTTTTTTTACGTTTTATTATAAGCTACACTAATAAAGGAATATATAAAAAATCTATGTTAATTAAAACTTGTTTTATTAAAACGAACAATTTGAACAATTATATTTGTTAATATCTCATTACAATAGTAAATTTTATCTAATGTAATAGAAGAAGAAGAATAGTTTACCGGTAAATATTTTAAACTAATAATAATGATGTAATATGGTCCAAGTTAAATATTCACAGTGTAATGGATGGTCCATTATCATATAATTAAGTGTGGATCCTATCGCAGGGTTAAGTGAGGCTCAAGTTGTTCTATGAATATTCTATCGAAGGTATCGTTTAATATATCTTACTAGAAATTACGTTGTAAATTATTATTAAAACTATTATAGTTAATTTTATTTTTCATGCTATGTTTTTAGAAATATATTTTTTTATTTATGGGTTTATTACTTTATATCTCATGAAAACGAGAAAAAAGAACCAAGCTAAATGTTAAGAAATGTATCGTTCTCGACTTCACCGATAAAAGAATAGGAGATCTACTCGTATATGGGTGCCGAGTTCTTTGTTCACTCGGTATAAAATTCAAGCTCTAAATTTCACTCGACATTTTTTTACGTACAGGTATTTTTATATTGTCAATCAACGTATACTAATTTAGTGTAATATACCTAATAATTGATTATTCTTATCATGTAAATTAATTATGTATTCTTATGAGAAATAAATATCGTAAGCCAGAGAGGAAGCCAGTCGTGGTGCAGGGGTACCAGCGTGCAATTGTAAAACGACAGGTTGTGGGTTCGATTCCCAGTCGAGGAATCCTCCATCTAGTAACGTCACTGAACATGCAACGAATCCAGAAGTGCTTCACACTTTGTTAACTTAAAAAATAATCTTACTAAGATAAAACATTATCTATGAATTGAATTTTGATAAAACATTTCTAAATAAGCTTCATTGAATTACAAAAGCTACTAATTCCCCGTAATAAGTAGTATAGGAATCTTTCGCAACTTCACTGATTGGGCTCATTGTCCTCAAGAAATATCGGACAAAACAAACTTTTCAACTTCGTTGTAACAGAAGCCAATGTCCTTATTTTCACAACTAATGAAGACTAATTCAAACAAAGTTACTTGAAAAGATCTAGAAAATTGAAGGAAAAAGAAATACTTATTCTAATATTTGCTTAATTAATTTGACATCCAGGTGGCAAGACTGACAGCTGTGTTTTTGATTCTTAATCGTGGATTTTTTAAAACATTATCGTTATCCTGGTATAATTATACACTAAAGGAACCGCAAAGTACTGCAACCCAATAACCATAACGTAAATTTCTAAATATGATGGAGAACGGAGAATGAAATGACGTATATCTCTAGGCTCTCCCTGTCTGCCCCACTGGATGAATATAACATTTGTTTTGTGTCTTTGTTTCTTCTTTATCTTTTTGCCATTCTTTCTTTACTTTTTTCATTCCTTTTCGTTTCATTCGGCACTCATTACATGTCCGAGCCAACAGAAAATGTTCTTCATTCTCACCATAAATCCTGACTAGTACTTGCCATTCTAACGACTATAATCTCAATTTTACCCATTTTTTTAAAAACTTAATGTGTTCAAAAATATTTTAGTGCCATATCACTTAGTTCTTTCCGAATGTCACAGATATTGATCTAACCACTTTCCCATACAAATTGATATTCAGTAAGCATAGAGACACTTGTAAAATGCAAGGATAGAAGCAAAAACGTGACAAGGATTTACGAGGCAACCCCTTCCGGATTTCACGCGGGTGACATTTTATAGGTCATTGTTTTTACGGCGGCTGACGTGACGGCGGGAGTGTCGGTACACCTGCCTGGATCTCCTGTTGAAACTGTTTTATGGCCAACCATAAGTTATAAAAGTTGTGGTATACTTAAATTGTGGTTATCATGGTTATTATGTACCACAACCTGCTTTTAACCACCAAAATTTGGTTATTTTCATGCGTCATATCCTCTTAATATTTTAAGTAACTTGAAAGGAAACGAACATTTGTTTTGTTTTATCATAGCTTGTTGCTCTATTTTAACTATTTTCCGTCTAATTTATCTAGTTAGACTATACTTTATATTTAAAATACAAATGTGAATTTTCAATATAAGAAAAAGCCGCCGCCGCGCTTTTACTTCGACACCAGAGCGAGGAAACGAAATTAAATATTTCATTTCCTCGAGTGGAAATCGAACCTACAACAATCGCGTTTACGGGCACCACCACTGCGCCACAACGGCCTCTGTAGCTGTATCGTAATGAAAATATATTAAAGCCTCTTCTTCTACTATAAACTCGTGGTATCCATACTCGTATGTACCGACGCAAAGCTTCCTCTTCACAAGTAATTATACAATGTAAACAGCCAACAGCGAACTGAGCACATAAACTCTAAACTCTTTTAAAATCCACAAAAACACACAAAACTCAATTTATTCTGGAACTAGTTTATATCAGGAAGCAATTTAGTATGAAGTAGAAACTTTGTGTTAGGAAATAGTTTGTTCATTCATTTATTAATGTATTTAATGTTTATGCATCATCACTACAGTACGGTCAACCAGTGGTGGCCACTCTGAAGTTAGATTTTCTGAACAGTTTGCACATTGTTCACTCGGAATTTTTTTTATTAAAAGTAAGAAATTATTTATTAAAAGTAAGAAATTAATTATTCATTTTAAGAAAAAATGCTAAAATCAAATCTGGCTCCGCACCATCAACATCTAACTTCTGGGCGGCCACAACTTGTTGACCGTACTGTAACTGTCAGGGGCGTCGTGATAGTAGTGGCTTCGATTCACAATCGGGGAAATGGACTGTGGGAACATTCAGTGAGAAGAGAATAATATGTTAAGAATATTTGATGGGATATAAAATATTGTACGGAATTATTCTTTTTCAATATGCCATTTAAAATCGCACGGTGTTAGAACTGTTGTTTTTTCTTTTATCATGTTTAATTGTCAAATATACATTAAAAACAAAATATACTATACATAAGATAAACGTTCATAAAATATTTCAAAACTAAACAAAAAAGTTCAAAATCTATATACAGTAGGTATAAATCTCCGTGCCAATATAGTTGTCGTCCCATTGCCCCAAAAGTCAAAACAAATCACTTCCTGTGTCAACGACGGTGCTCAGTACACAGTGAATATTTCACAGCTTACCCACCCCCCTTCCCCCCTTCGACGGCCACCCCCGCGCTGGGACTGGTAGCTGGGCTGTAGCTGTTATAAGCTCATTGTGTTGTGTTGGCAATCGCGCAATATCGCACACCGGAAACGATGCAATTAAAATCCTATAAACAATTTTTGGTGGGAAAATGTTGTTTTGTTTGTTTTCTTTTTTTTATGTTTTTTTTTTCAACTTCACTCTGTATCTCGTATGTAGCAGAGTAAGCAGAAAGTGTTAAGACACTCCGCTCATAACTTTTCGCCGAATACTTGATTGCGTGTTGAGCAGCGGAACTGAACTCCGGAACTCTCATCAAGGGAAACCCTTGATGTTTATAAAAATCATAAAAAACCTAATGGCACAGTAGACCAGACAAAAAGACCAGAAGACCAGAAGACAGAAGAAAAATCCTAATGGCAAAGTATATAAGAAACCCTCGCACGCCAATAGATACCTCAATGGTACATCTCACCACCACCCTACACAGTTATCCACCGTTGGCATATCTTTATTTCACAGAGCCCACTACCTCTACGACACTGAACACCTAGGAGACGAGCTTCAACAGATGAATATACTCTAATACTATACAAATAATACTCTTCATGAGAACAAGATTCCAGTTCCCCGTTAGCATTCTCAGAAGTTGAATAAGCCGCCCACAGTAAAGCGGCCACCGGCATCTATGTGGTGTAGTGGGCAACAGATAGGGTTGGAAATATAATAAGAACTATATTTAAGCCTTATTAAAAGTAATAGTAACTTAGAACGTGAAGGCATGTTAAAATTAGAGAAGTAAAGTAATTAGCTTAAAAGTAAAATAAATATATGAATTTTGTTGTTCTATTATTGTACCTTTTCTTATTAAAAACATTACAAATATACATAAAAATATTTTTGTATTAAGCTCTACTTTTTTTCGGTTTTTCCTCAAAACGCTAAAGCTTATCTCATAAATTATCACGAAATAAATCACATTTGACTTTCCTTAAATAAGGATAATGGTACATACAAAAAATACAAAAATGGTATTTCTATAAACGAGGTTTTATTCTTAATTTTAATTGGACACTGTAGCTCAGTTGAAATAGTAAAAATATGATTTTAGTAGTGAGTTTAATTCTTTAGCCGAGTCATTTTTAAGATTATTATAAGTAAAAATAATATAAAGATTATAGGCGTCAATATCAGTTTAATATACATATTAATTACTATAGATATATATGTATACGTGAGATTATAGTAGAGCAGTGAGACAACGATTCAGTATAAATACTATAGCTTTGGGGTCTATCTGCACCCGGAAGCGTGAATTGTTTTCATTATAATACAGGATAATGCGTGAAGCTGAAAAAATATACGTAACTATACACTGATCTACTCGTATATGTAAATAAAGTTGTGTGTATAAATATAGAACGCGCAATACTCTGCGGGGTAGCGCACAAATGGTTTGTGGCTTGAAAGACCGGAAGTAGGCCATTTTTTTATTGGGCAACTTGTATTCATGACAAAAAATGCTTTATTTTTGTCGGTTTCCAAACGAGCAAAACGGCAGCTTGATTTACGATATCCGAATGTTCTGTAGTTTTTTTTTCTCTCAATTTAGGTTTAATTAAAAAAAATCATTTTAGAGCCACTGCGCGTTGAGTAATGGAACTAAAAACTGCACTTTGTGTTGTAAGCTGAGCGAGAAAATAAAAATATATCATTCCCCTAAGTGAGAATCGAATCTACAACCGTTAAGCTTACAGACAAACGCCATCCCTTTGCGCAACGACGGCCCACAGCTTGTACATGTTTATTGCTGCAGCTTCCATTAAGTTTAATATTATGTTCAATTTGAATTTTGATACTAAAATCAAATCATCAATAAGCAATAAATACATACTAATATTATACAGCAGGTTATTAAAAGCAGATAACTAAACAATTAAGGCCCAAATGTACTAATAGAAGTACTGAACATAAATTTGTTCACTCTAAATATTCCAATTCGTATCCTGCATATTGCAGAGTAGACAGAGGCGTGGCTAGCTAGGCCTAGGCTAGGCTAGTTAAGCCACTCTATTCCCCAACCACAAAAAATAAAAAAACAGCTTCTCACTGTATTCCACATAAAGCAGGGTAGGCGGAGGGAACTCAGTGTTAAGACACTCCATTTGCCACTCTCCGCCCAAACAAAAAAAAAATCAATTCACTAAATTAGTAAATATAGATGCGGCATAATTTTATAAGGGTTGTTATAGCTTCAAGTGGTGTAAAGAGAGCAAAGCCGTCGATTGATTGCGTCGCGCTCTGTGCGAGCACTTGAACGCTTCATCAGGCGCGGGAGAACGAGGCACAATACTTCCACTTATTAATAGAATTGTTTTTTACATACATTTTTGCCTGTTTAATTACTTTGTATCGATTTATTGGTTATATTTAGTGCTGTAAAAGATAAGGCTATTGTAACATGTTGATTCTGGGTTCGATTCTTATCTCAGTATTGAATATTTTTTATTTCTCGCTCTGATAACGAGACAAACCGCGGCATTAAGTTTTACAATTTTCGAGACATTGTGCGTCGTTGAGTAGCGGCTCTCGACAACACGTAATGTCTCGAAATTTGAGCTTCATGTGGAGAACAGAGTATCTTAATACATATATATATATATATACAATAACAAATAATATAAATTTAAATCATATAAGAAAATTCCTACCAATTACACGAGCGAGCCTGCGCTCCCACAGCCACATTAGGACCGGCTCTTGCCTTTTCAATGAAATGATTAGAATTTTCAATTTTCCTTCGAACGCTTTACTTTGCGAATTTAAATCTCGTTACTGGATGGCTTACGAGGATATACGTATACGATAGATGAATAGAGGAAACATGTATAATGGTACGTCAAATGGAACGCACCTGCGCCTTTATGTATATTATTATAGGTCTTTTGTTGTCTTATATATGTATATGGAATAATGAATACATATGAAAATTATTGAATGGTAAATGTAATAATTTTCACTTTTGAACTGAAAGATTATAGTGTCACTAAAATTCTTACTGAAGTTATAAATGAAGAAGAGCTTATGTCAATTAGTAACAATTACTATTGAAGCTTGTTATAATGTTCATTAAATTGGTATGGTATTTAAAGCGCTCTAATCTGTATCCAAAATAAAAAAAAACATCCGAATTGTAATATATAACTTACAAAGGAAGACTAGATTATATTACCTCATTTGATCGCTTCAATGTAGCCCGTTGTAGCTGGAGTCAAAATTACCTCAGGCCCTTAAAATAAGACATATGTCATATACAACTCTTAGTTATTTTCGTTTTACTATACGGGCGAAGCAGGCGGCAAAAGCTAGTATATTATAAAACTAATATAAGCTACTTAGTTCGGATACTCAAGAGGAACTCTACGCTAGAACTAGGACAATAACACTAACTTACTGTTTGTAAGTTTTGACACATCTATTTCATTTCAAAATATATGACGTCCCGGGAGATTCAGGACCAATTATAGCCGTTGTTTTGTCCAACGTAAATACAATTGTATTAAACGAAAATATAAAGGAATAGTACGAAAATTATATAATACAGCTTCACGCTTTTCTTCTTCTCCTGCTGCATTGCAGTGTAGGGAATATGTTCGTTAAAATAGGTGTTAAGACACTCCATTTTTTTTCCGAATTCTCGATTGGGAATCGATCCCACAACCATCGCTTTGTCGATAGTCGATTGCTGTGCCGCTGCACCACGACACTTATAACATTCGTTTATTACCGTTTATCCGTCTGTACGTTTTTGTCGTGAGATTTGCCTATAGTTATATTACAGATAAAAACTATAAAGCTTATGACTAGTATTAATTTTGTACAAAACGAGTATATACGTAAATTTCATTTTGTCAACTTTCAATTTTCGTTGACCCTTCAGAGGGTCTACCTGGCTCCGTAATCGATCGAGCGACTTCCAGGTTGGCAACTGCAAATTGTGATCTGCTGAGCACTCTCTGAGTAAACTTATACATATTATAAATACTATAAACTAATATATTTAAAATAATTTAAATAAATAAGGATAAACGGTTTAATAAAGTAAATGTGACGCGAAGCGGTCAGTCCAACGTGATGCTATTAGGACTAAATGGATCAATATGAGGCAAATTAAATATGCTGATACACGTGTAATTTGTGTAAATATTGCTGAAATTTGTTGCTACGAATTCATTTCATCTATATTTTCTATATATTGTATGAAAATTTAAAAAGATGGGCGGAATGTGACTGACACACTGACGTGGCCCTATAGTTATTAAATTTGGGAAATAAGTGAGAAATGTCTATCCAAATAAAGGACAAAGGTCGAAAATTGAATATTTACAGGCACATTATAGAAAACAAAATCATTACAAACTTATATTTGTAGTGAAATTCAAAGTTACAAAATGAATGCATACACGCAAACCTAAGTTTGTCAACTTTTTAAGTTGTACTTCTTGTTAACTCACAAACCTGAAATAGGTACGAAAGCTTGGTGGTCGAGTCTGATTCGCACTTAACCGTTTTTTTATTATTCTTATATTGAGCAATTAAACAAACAGTGTTGAATTAGACTCCATCATCTCGCCATTAAGATGTAAGATGTTAGGTATTAAAATTTATGGGAAACCATAAATAAATATGTTAATTCTATGGCTAAATTGATTTCCAAATATATGCCATTATTATGTCATCACATACATAGTCATGATTTGGAGAATAAGGTAGTTATCATAAGGTTGTTATCTTCTATCTTCTATACTATAATAAAACAGAAAAAAAGGGTGTCTCTACATTTAAAATTATTACAAAAAAATGTAGGCTAAATAAAAGTTACCTCGACATAATGGCCTAAAACTTCAATATGATGTAAATATAGTAACACGAATCTTAAGAGTTTTAAAGTTTTTATCTCTCTGTCTGTTTGTTTTAACACGCACATCTGAGCCACTGGATTTGAATAAAACTTTTTTTGTAGAGCCGTTTTTCGGCTCGGTCGGATCAACATATGTATACGCTATTTTTTAACCCGAAATTCCCGCGGAATACACGATCGACGATGTGAGCAATATCGAAATATCGAAAAACATTCAAATTACAATGAATTAAGCTTATAGCAACCTAGATAATCACAGTAAAATAGTCAACTAATTTTCCCTAAATACACTTAAATAATATTAATATATTAAAAAGGAAACGGGCAAAGCCGCGAGAACGCCACTAGTCATAAACAAAAAAGTCTTTTCAAACGTTGTTGCTCGTCGTTAGTCGCTAAACCACACTCTAAATGGCTCTTTGATCTACAACCTATTGGAGCGACCCAGTTTTCTATTAAGAAGAAAATGTATTCAAAATTATATTCACATTTTAAATCAATTTATATACCTATTTATGTAGAATTCATATTTTAATAATATTATTTTCTTATTTGTCTGACTTCAGAGTTGGTTTTTTTTGGCGTTACCATGTATCCTGCACACTGCAGGGTAGGCAGAGGGAACCTAGTGTTAAGACATTCCGTTTTCCATTATCTGGAAGTATTGCGTGTTGAGTGGCGGAACTCAATGGCGCACTTAGCCTTGTCTCCAGAGAGAAGATATAAAAATATTTAATATCCTCGCGCAAACATAAGTATCTACATAATAAAATACCTGATATAATCATAAAAGGTAAGTAAAAAGACGATCCATGGTAAACAATAGAGATTAATATTGATTTTGAAAGTTTGTGTTACTAAATGGAGCGGCAAATAGGAAAACAAGTTATGAGCGCTCGCGCTGGTCCGCCTTGGTAAATATCGCTTACTAGTTACTTTACTTTATACCTTTTTTAGGGTTCTTTACCATGAAAAATAACAAACTAATAGAGGGTCAATTTTTTGTAAATCTGTCTAAGCGATTGGTTGTTGGTTGACTCATGAAAAAGAGAGATAGAGAGAGAGAGAGGCAATTCCAAAGAGCTCTGAGAAAAATAAACTTTTAATTCAACGCAATGCAATATGAAAACCTATATGATTTCCCGTTTTTCCGAAAAGTGAGAACTGAAAGTAGAAATAATGGAATAAATCCAATTTGCTCGTCCTGCTGACTTATAATTATAAAAATTGGTACGGAGCCTTCACCGTTTTTATCATGTCCCGATACTACCATGCTTATTCTTCTATTGAAGAATTGCTTACCAATTTGTGACATTTATTCTTGTTTTTTTTTTATGTAAGACAAATCGTTTGCTATAGTGCTATAGTGACTTAATTGAAGCATGTTTGGGTAAGCAGTGGTTGTCAATTTGATTTCCGCTTACTAGAATGCTTCTATACAAAAATGTTTTCCTTATATCTAAAAAATATTTTAATAAATAATAAATTGTCTTCTACCATCTACGATATATGTATATGGAAAGTGAAGAATGTAAAAGATCGTAGTGGTACAGGAGCACAAACTTGCGACTATGAACGCGACGTTTCACACAGTAGAGTTCCGCTACTCAGTACGCAATGTAGAAGTATCTTTTCAATAGGTTCCCAGGTTCCATCCTCCCCTGCTTTGTGAAGGATACAGCGAAGAACTAAAACAAAGGATAGATCACTATCCCCCGGCACAGCAATTAACTCCTGGTTATTTCGGAAAGGCGAAGCAGCAGGAAAAGACTAGTGTCTTATATTATAAGAAACTTCATAAAAACTTTACTTTATGAATTAATTATTAAGTAAAAGATACAAAAGAAAAGATTTACAATAAAATTTATCCAAAAAAAGAAACTTTTCTTGTTACGAAGTACCTACGCTTTTTCAAAATCAATCACGATTTGTTTGAAAGTGAAACTTTTTGACACCAGCGAGCGAACAAAGGTGGCGCCCAAATGAACTGATTGAAGACTCTTGCTAAAGAAAAGGTTGGAAGAAATATTAGAAAATACATTTTTAATGGAGATTTTAAAATTGTGATACTTTATATAAAGTGGATAACTTTTATATAATTAGTACGAATATGTCAAAATATTTTAAGTTTTTATTTACATATACTTTAATAGCTAAATACCACAAGCCAAGCCTTATGCCATGTATAATTTAGTTAGTTAACTCGACGTCTTACTACGACTGTAGCTTCCTGCCCCGACGATGTAAATATTTTGTATGACGGCGACTTGTTTACATACTCGTACCAACATTCGTATGTCTCGTTTGCATGTTCTGCAATTGTAAGTCGTGAATTATTCTTGAATTGATAATTTCAAGTTGTATGGCGTTCACTTATTAGAACGATTTTTCCTTTTAGCGAGGTAGACTGAAAGAATTTTTTAGTTTATTTAGCATCTATAAATTTGGAAAATACAATATATTTCATTATTTTAAATTAGGCGATTATATATTCAATTCCCACTCGTGAGAATGAATTATTTGGGTCCAAAGGATATGCTCAATAGCAGGAAGTAGGAAATAGAGTGTATTAACACTAGATTTCCTCACCTTACCCAGCGTAAAGCTAAACTTCACACCGTATCTCATATCTCACACTACATTTATAAGGTAAAATAAAAACAAATAAAAAACAATTAAACAAATATTTTGTTGATCATTTCGTCATTCGTAAAAATTAAATATTCAATCGTGAATCGCAAAACAAGCCCGCCATTAGTTTCGCAGAAACTTTAGCAACTAACAGTAACACAATTACGTCGCTCCGACAGCTCGCCGCTTTCCTTTCAGCTTACTGAAAATTCATTTAAATAGATAATACTGGGATTTTACATTGTTTTCTTGTTTTCTATTTATAATGATGGATACTGAATCTATATAAATAAAGATATGTAGATTTAAAGATTTTAGATCGGTGTCAGTTGGTGCGGAGAAGCGCAAGAGTGCGACTGTAAACACCAACCAGTTGTGAGTTCGATTCCCACTCGAGGAAATGAAATATTTATTTAAATGTATATTTTCATTTCTTCACTCTAGTGTCGAGGCAAAGACCAGTGTAGAGTTCTGCTACTCAACACGCAATGCTTCCAGAATTGAGATCGGATTGTTGGAAACGTCTTAATGAGAACAGAGTGTCTTAACTGGTTATTCTGATTAGTTGTAATACTTGTGTTAAACGATTACTCTTACTTTCCGTTGTAAAAAAAGTAATATTTTCGTAATTAAAATTTTTGTATTCAAACCTATATGGATATACCGAAATTAGCATTAATTAACCATTAAAGAAATGTATATTAGCATCCGTATGACCTTATTTAATAAAAAAGTCCAGAAATTTTCGTGAAAAATTTGTGTACGAAATTGTGGAAGCAAATTTTAAAACGTACGGCAACCCCGACTAAGCGAATGTATGTAACTACACATGTTAATTACGGTACGTTCATCGAGTTTTTTTTATTATTGTACCAGTAATTATACACTGGAATATTTAGCTTTCAAATTAAGATTGGGCCTCATTCGCGAATTCTAGAGGCATTGCATGTTGAGCGGCGGAACTTAACGCCGCGTTTTGCCTTGTTACCAGGGCGAGGAAATTAAAATATAAAATCAAATATTTCATTTCTTCAAATAAGAATCAGACCCACAACATAATATGGTTACAATCGCACTAGTAGCTTCTGCGCGGCAACTGCCCTCAAATAAACTTGTATTTTATTAAAAAAATCCATAAATAAGCAAGTCCATGTATATCAGTCAGGAAGCCCGAGGCTGCCTACTTGGCACGCCTCAACTCCTCAGTATGGGGGCGTGGAGCGTGTAAGCCACCGCGTATTGTCTCATGTCGTGGTTAACGAACGTATGCACTTTTGGCAACATATTTAATTGCTTTGCCAGTTTATATGACATAAACGACTATAAAATTTAAATTTACTTGAAAAAATGTGATTTATAGCTTTTTGGGTTATATAGGTTCAATTACTGTTTTAATTGGCTTTATTTGTGGGCATATTTGAATATAGTGTATGTATTATTGTTACAGCAGCAGTATAGGCATCCCTACCCTGTCGCTATGTATATAAGACATTGCACATAACAACGGAATTCAACGCCGCGCGTTGTCTTGTTACCAGAACTAGGAAATGGAAATAATTCATTTTCCCGAGTGAGAATCATATTCATAAACGTCGCGATTAGGTACTCTGTGCCATTGCGTATAACGGAGTTCGAAAGTAGATAAAAAATATTGTAGTAATATATATAGGTATTTGAGGTGAATGTCCTTAGAAGTAAGTTTTTACCTTCAGTAGACATTTCCAGTAGGCGGCGTTATCGAAGTGCTCGACTATCGGGAAGGGACCGCGTCAAAGATGACAAACGGACGGTGGACAAGATTTTATCTATCACATTACATATAGGGTTACTGATCGCTTATTTTTTATAATGGTTTTGTTTTTTTTTTGTTTAATATATAATTAGAGGAGAAGATTTCAGCACCTGCTTCTTAAATATTTCAAGAGCAGAATTAGTCTTAGAAAGAAAGTGTTGTGCTATTGGTATAAGTTTTGCATTAATTACAGTTTCGAAAACTATATAATAAAAAATAGTAGGTACATTTTATCGAAAATATCAATATTTTTCTATTTTTCAACTCTCTACTTACCTCGATTTTCAAATACAATTGATTTTAAAGAATATATTAATTCTATGTAGTTGAACATATCTGTGTATAGGAGATATAACACAACACGCCATGTCTCCAAAATCCGGCTGAATCAAGGAAACGGAAGTGCTTTAATGGGTACGGAGTGCCTTAATACTAGGTTCCCAGGTTCCCCCTGCTTTGCTATACGTGGAATACGATGTGAAGCTAAAAAATTGTCTAAATAGTACACATCCATTATTGTTCACTGTGTCATTACAAAGCGAGGCAACCCTAATAATGCCCGAAGTTCCGTAGCACGCATAGCCTATTTATCGCGGCGTGGTTTTATGATCATTTTCCGTTCCTAATGTATAAAAATGTAAACGACAGTGTCCGTTGACATTATTCTTATCTTAGAGTCTCCAGCGTATATGACCATATGTGTTGACTGTACTACATTCGATTATCGTTTTATAGCGAATTGTATGAGATTGTATGATAAATGATTTCAAAGTAGGTTCATTATGTAAGAACATATACTTTTTTCAGTTTCTCGCTGTATCCCCGCAGGCAGCAGTATAGGCATAGGGCATAGCCTAGAGTTGAGACAGTCCGCTCCCTACTTTTGGCTGAATTCTGGAAGCAATATGTGCTGAGTGGCGGAATTCAACGTCGCGCTTTTCCTCGACACCAGAGCTAAGAAACGTTTTCATCTAAATATTGAATTTCCTCGAGTGGGAATCGAACCCACAACCTGTCGCGTTTACAGTCATACGCTTGTGCCCCAAAGTTCGGCGATTGTGGTTTCCATACCACTTGGAGGAAGGAATGATTTATGATTTCATCGCTGAAGAGAGTGGAGACACTAAGTTTCGCCTGCTATTTGCAAAATACAGCGTGAAGCTAAAAATATGAAAAAAGTATTCAAATATAGTCTAGAAATCTCCAAGAAATATTCTGAATACGCCATTTTGTCGTAAAGTTACATAAACTACTCTCTAGTTCTATTGTCAAATTCTTGCAAGTGTCGTACATTTTCGTCTTGTAACATTCTAACACAGTGCACGGTCTTGTAAAGAATTGTAACTAAGTAACTTGTATTCCAAATTCTGATTTCTGAATCTAATTTTATTATTTCTCTACGTTGCTTATATAGCGCTTTCAATCATACAAATTAATTATGTAAAATAATATATACGAGTATAACGTATTAATGAGCCCAGTAGTGGCGCAAGGGCACAAGTGAATGTCTATACTTACGTGGCAGGAGGGCCCCCGTAAAGGGCCTGGGAATATGGATCACGGGCAAGATTCAAGGTCATCAAGGTCATTTATCGTATATCAGTAATTTCACATACAGTTTGTATCATTTTAATTAAGCAACTATGTTGCTTGCTCTCGATTACTCGATTATACATAAAAAATATGAATTTGGTATGAATTTTCATTTAAAATGTGTAATAATAGTGAAAATCAAAGAATTTATGAATTTGGTAACTCGGAATCCACATTATTGCAATTAAGGACTAGCATTCGCTAGTAGAGAAGTGGTTCAAGCAATTAATCGAATCTGGTATACGTCTATTCTAGTGCACTTCCGACACGCTTCAGATATAGAGCATGTTTCAAGAGAGAGTGCTAGTGAGTGTAGCTAAACGAGGAGAGTGGAGTGACTCGTCCGCTGTCACCGTCACCACAAATCACTGATTGCAGTACACTTGCTCCAAACGGTTAAGTTAAATTAATTAGTCTGTTTGTTTAGTGGTTAGTGATTGTGATGGCTGAGTCAAGCAAGGCAAGCTCAAATTTTATCCATGACTAGCGACTTGCTCGCGGCTTT
This sequence comes from Heliconius numata, assembly GCA_016802625.1. Classification (NCBI taxonomy): domain Eukaryota; kingdom Metazoa; phylum Arthropoda; class Insecta; order Lepidoptera; family Nymphalidae; genus Heliconius; species Heliconius numata. The sequence goes on from JAEBDU010013170.1 coordinate 143,322, forward strand.
GTCCACTTGAACTACATATTTATTAATTTACTAATCTGCGTTACTATCGTTTTTTAAAATAATAATATAATTTTCAACATAAGTAGAGCCTTATGTTGAAAATTAAAATTACAGCCAGTTATAGCAATTTAATCGAAAAACATTATTTTTAATGGCTTACCTATATTATTTTTATATATTATTTTTTTGGACATTATCCAAAAAGTTGAGAACAGATTGTAGTTATTCTAGGCAAGGTAAAGTTGTCGCTGCCTGCCGTACTGCGAAGGATGGTTGGTAGCGCGAAGTCGTGAGACGTCCTTCTGCGTGACGTGAGGCCCAGATAGACCTGGCCAGCACTAGTGTGGGGCTGTGGATGAATTTTGACTCCCGCGGCCCCGCGCTCACGTGCGTGGAGACACCGGGGTGGTTTTAGCCGCCACTCCTTCCCCAGGCGAAGGTAGTCCACGAGGATTTTCCCCCGTGAAAAAAAAAGGCAAGGTAAAGTTAAAAGTAATATACCTATTAAGTTAATGAGATTTGATTGCTCAAACAGCAAACCACGCTAATAAATCCACGTGTCGCGTCCACTGTCAATTTACTTCGATATTTCACTGTTCATTTGCGACGGCGCTTCAATAAATCCCTCATAAGTGACAGCGTGTGTTCCTTTGTAGTAAATGTTATATTGCGAGTGCTTGAAGTTAGTTAAAATAAAGTCTCTGTCTTCTTGTATTTCTCTTTTAGAATAAATACAAGACAGTCGTGGCCAGACTGTAAACACGACGGGTTGTGGGTTCGATTGCCACTTGAGTAAATAAAATATTTAATAATTAATAATAATTTTACGGTACGGTAACGAGGCAAAGCGTGAATTCCGCACTTAACACGCGATGTCTTCAGAATTCGGCTGTCTTAACTCTAGGTTTCTGACCGTGCCATGCACCACTCTTACTAACTTCCGTTTGACCATGTTTCCGTTTGAGGGGAGAAGACTTAATCCATTAGGAGGCATTAAATAAAAACACAAAAAAAAATCCAAACAATTTATTATTTAACCTAATTAACTTATACTAATAGGTTAACACGTTCACTGCAGCTTGAGATCGTAATCGCCTTAGGAAAAGACTTCACGCCGGTGTGCGAGGAATATGAGGCCGAAAAGATCTCAACTTTAGCAGCTGAAAGTTCTCAAAAATAGATCCCGCAATGAACGTGTTAACCGAATCTATACAACACTACTTTAATATAAAATATTGTGTCTAGAATATAATAAAAATCTCGAAATTGTTTTTTTGGTCGTTAGTACTACTAATTCTATTACGAAACTCATATTTTTTATGTATATATTTAAAATATTATTATTTGTTTCTTTAGGCAACATTATTGTCAGTACTAAAATAATTTTGATGGAACATACATATATGAGGTAGATGATGATGATGATGATGAGGTACTTAAGAGTTACTTGGAACACAAAACGTCTTCAGAGAGGGTTAGCAATTATTAAACAATATAATATATGCAAAACTAACATATATTCATTAATTTAAAATTTTCGAAAGCTTTTAAAATTATTGCTAAATTTATGTTTCATCATAATTTTAGGAATTTTAGAAATAGTATATACTACCAAAATTAATAAAATAACTAATAGTGTATAATATTTCTGTACTCTCAGGCTACCCCCTAGGGATACAAACGGGAAGCTAGGTTAAGTAAAGTTACGTACTGTTAATACGTTAACTTCTGTGCTCTAATTGTATCTGATAGTCGCCTACGTGCTTCATTGTGAGACTGAATTTACATCGAAGAGGATTCTGTTTGTCATATTTGAAGTCGGCTGCCGGAGTGATGTGAAACCTTCGGAGAATCTTCACTAAGCTCATTTTCATAGACAACATCGCGTACCTGTAACCTGAATATATTACAAATATTAGAATTTTAAAATAATATATTTTTTTTAATGTTAGCTTAATCACGCTTTAAGAACATTAAATATTTTTTCAGAAAGCGTTCAAAAATAGCGACATGTTAAAAAAAAAAATTCTCTCTTTGGGGGTGGAATTATTCCCCTTGAGCGAGACAGAGACAACAAGCGATAAAGAAACACGAACTTGTAACTTTTCTGTTGCCGTCTCTATGTATTACTTTCTAAGGTTTTGTATAAATAAAATTATAAAAATATATTTAAAACATTTCCCACCTGGGCAATTCCTAGGTCCGTAACTGAAAGAAATGAACGAGTTGAGTTGTTCTTGTGTTACATCAAAGAAACGTTCTGGTCTGAACTGGTCAGCGTCTGGGCCCCAGTACTGCGGGTTGCGGTTGATGCCCCATATATTTACTACTACATGATTCCCTTTCGGTATAGTTAGCCCACATGCTGTAATTAAAGAGATTTTTTTAATAAAATTTGAGAATTTGCTTAATATCTTGATATTTTTGTATGCAGAACTTACGTAGAAGTACATCTTTGTCACATAGCCTTACAATCATGGGACCGGGTGGGTAGAGTCGCAAGCTCTCTTTTATAACAGCTCCCATATACTTAAGCTTAGTTAGATCAGGTATGGTTATAGGTCCATTGGAATCTCCAAAAACATTCAGAATTCTGAAATTAGGTTAAAATTAGCTAGTAATATAGACATTTTTGTTAACCTAATTTTTTTCTGCTTCTATATGAAGTTTTTGTATATTTCAATTTTAGAAAAGATAATTCGTTCATTGATTGTACAGAGATTTTTTTACATTCATTCCCAAAAATAATGAATCTTAATATCATTTTCTCAGATATTGGTAACCGTAAAAAAAGAGAAAAAAGAGAACTAATTTCCGACATCAAATACATTTCAACCAAACCACATACTCTTGATAAACCTTGTCTTGTACATCTTGGTGTTGGGACATGAGCAACATGGTGAAGCAGGCGGACGAGGCAGTCGTGTCGGTCGTCGCTAACATTAGAACAAGTGCCTCCTCTCGGAGCTCGGTGTCAGAGTAGCCATGTTCACCTCCGGAATACTCTATTGTCAGTTCTAATAATGTTTTGATGTAGTCTTTTAAGTCGGGGTTTTCTAAAAAAATTTCATATTTAATGAATTAAAAATAAAATGAAATGTATAGAAATGGCAGTATTTTATATCTGTGAGTGAGAATAAAAAGTCAGTATACCTATATTTTCATTTACTGGTACTGTAGGTTTGGTCACCATCTTAATGCTGCCTAAGTTAATTTTAAATACGTAAGTTGAAATACTTACCGCTATCACTTATGTCGTTATTATTCTCTTTCATTATCATACGTCTCTTTGAAATGTACTGAAAGAAAATTTCATGTTAGTTTTTTTATTAATAATATTAATTATTAATTCTATTTAACTTTATAAGTCTTTTTGAAATAAAAGTATAAAAAGTTATTAGAATATTTATATACACCTTTTAGTGAGTATCCATTTCTACACAATGCTTATTTTACTTTATTTAAGCTTCACTCTGTATCCTGCATATGATAATTTCATATTTGCCGCGCATAAACTTCTTACTAGAAATTAATATTTTATTCTTTGGGATTCGAACCAAACATATACAAAAAAATCATTATACATCGTTATCATCCTCGTATTTGAATATAAAATTAGCTTGGAAAGTGAAGAACGAAATGCCTCAACACTAAGTTCTTCTGCAAGTTCTTCTGTACCCTCCTAACAACCAACTTGAGGCATGACTCCAAAAAAAAGACAGTCACAAATTACTTACTTTCTCAAGAAAACTCCAAATAACTCGTTTAAACCTAATATTCTCCTTACAAGCGGACACCAGCTTGTATGTCCTGTTAGTATAGAACCAGGGTTGGCAGAGCCTCGCCGCCATGTTCTCCATGTAACCAACGAACGCTATGTAGAAGGGGTGGTCGAAACGACGCTGGAAGTGCTCGTTCTCACCCATTACTGTCTCTGTAAACGGCTCACTTTTGTATTTATGCGTGTCTTTTAGCTGTTCGACATAGGCTTTTTGTATTGGTTTATTTTTTTATTAAAGCAAACCACCAAAACATTTTTATATGAATTTTAAATGTAAGTTATAGTTACAATTCTAGATAATAGCAAATTTTAAATTAAATAAAAATATTAAATTTTAAATTGACTTATGTTATACATAAGCTTGACGTTCTCGGAAGCTGCCTGGGAACCCTACGGTTACTAATTCATTGGGTTTAAATTTGTGAATATTTGTATATCTGTAATCAGCTGACTGTAATTTAAATATGTTAATTGAGGTTATCTATTACATATCTCTTAAATACAAAGACTTGCAGGCCCTAAATATCTATGTCATTAAATTTAAAATTATATAATTCGACCATACGGTCAATTTAATGCTTGTTAGTTCATTGTTACGTAATTTGATTAAAGATATCAATATAATACGAGTATGTTAATATTAGATTCGATCGTTAGTTAGAAAAACTTGTACTAAAAATAATGTATAAATAATAAATATTCTTCGGTTTAACCCGACGAAATGTGGCATAGGTTTAGTCATCTAGCTCAAAATATCTCTAAAACGGACGAGAAGTAAAGAATAAAAGGATGTAATACCATATTATTTGCCGACCAATCATGGTGCGGAAAATGCGCAAAAATTGCGAATCAGTTATGGGACCACCCAACAATCCAACATAATTTTTTTTTTCCAATATGAACAAGTACTTCTTGAGAATAATACTTTCAACCAAACAAACTCTTCAATTTTATTATACTAATATAGAAGGTTAACGAATATATATTACCACAAGAAGCATCCAAGCTATACGAACAGAAATAGTCCCAAGCGGAGAAGTTCCCTTTCCCCACAACGTTCGACAGCTTGTCCACCATCACCTGGCTGTTCCGTTCGAATACTCCGATGAACTTGTCCACGTGCTTCGGCGTCAGCGTTTGTGATAGTATTTTGCGACGAACCCGCCATATGTCTACTGAAAGAAAAATTACCCAGTATATATATTTTTGTAGCCATAAATAAAAACTAGTGTAAATTTTTCTTTTCTTGTTCATATTTTTATTTTCGTTCGTTGATGTATTTTAATTAATACTGATTTATTTATTTTTTTTCTAATAAAAATATTTGTATTCAAATTTGAGATTCAAAATGTAATTTATTCAAATAGACTTGGCGAGGTTTTTTAATTGTCAAATGAACATAATTCTACTGTTACTACCAACTCTGAAGGGAATTCTGCTAAGTATTACAATTTTATTACTACATATACTAATAGCGATCGCGCAGGAAATTAGATTCCATTAAAACTTTTTTCAGGTTCAAAACACTCCGTTATCACTTTCCGCCGAATTCTAGAGGCATTGCTTTTTATCTTTTAAATACTCCTTAACGGTAGAATAACAGGCTTTACTTTCTAGTATTTTTCCACAGTTATTTTAAATTCATATGGTGGCAAAGTTGGAAAAAATTGCGTAATTTTATTATAGACACGTACACTCAGATCCATAAAAGTTTTATTAAATTTTTGCAGGCTATAACTTGGCATTACAAGCTTAAATATAGTACTGCTTTTTATATATATTTTCACCTATTTTTATAATTAAATTTTGAATGACTTACAAGGTGCAAATAGAGATCCCTTGCCAGCCAGATGTATCGCTAATTCAATAAGCGGGCCCTTGTCCAAACATGACTTTAGTACCACGTTGGCTGACTTGGGCTCAGATATCACTGAAAAATTGTACCTTATTTTATAAAATAATATAAAGAAAAGGCTATTTTCTACAGGCAGTCTAATCTAGTGTCAAGACAGTCGCGGAATATGTATATAGCACGTTTCATTGAATGTAAATACTTATTAAATTGTTTGTTTAAAAAGAATCGATCTGTGAAAGTATCAATGTTTTATAATTGATTTATATAATATAACTTTAGAAATAAAAAAACTTTGTTTATCAATAAAAAAAATATCGAATGAAAATTCTCTAAGTACTCACCAAAGACACAAAAGAAGTTAGTCATCCAAAAGGTGACAATGCCGTACGCGTTGTTGTAAGCCTGCTGGGCGAACTCCTGAAAGCATTTCATGCGATCTGAAACCCACATATAAAGGGAATTGCCTATCATGACATACATATCAACAAGATGAGAACATTATGTTATTTTTTATGGTTTCAGTACGAGGAAACCTAATCTTAAGGCACTCCGTTTACCATTTTCCGCCGAATTCGGCGCGTGTTGAGTGGCGAAACTCAACGCCATGCTTTTAATTAGGTACAATTGCGAAGAAATAATAAATAATAAATTCACCTCAGTGGGAATCAGACCCACAGCAATTGCTTTACTCACACACTTGCCGCCCCTGCGCTACGATGGTCTCAAATATATTACGAAAATGTTTACTTGTATTCATTTCTTTAAATTGTCTCTAAATTATTTATTGAAAACTATATAATCTTTTGTTTTGTTTAATTAAAAAGTATTAATTAAACAAAACAAAAGGGTTTTAAAAAAAAGTTTCGTATATAATGACATAGACTTATATTTAAAATTATTTGTATCTGTGGTAGCGATAGTACGTAAGTACCAAATTTTCAAATTTTATAGTAGCTAGTAACAAAAACAAATTACGCTACAATTTTTGAGTGTTTTTGTAAGAGCTCTCCTAATCTCAATTATATATTCGAATTAATTGCGTACTTTAGATAATAATATTTCAAAAATAAAAGATAAAAATATTTTACTTAAAATATGCGGAATAAAATTTTACATGTACTGTAATAAAATTTTACCTAGTTTTAATTTTAATTGCATAATAAATATAATATTTTATTACTTATATTTCTCACTATTCTGTAATGATTAGTTTACAGGTTACTCAAAATATACGTATGTATGGTACAAAAAATAAAAATAAAAACAGCTATTGATTCTTATATAATAATACTAGCGGCCCGCCCGCGGCTTCGCCTGCGTGAACTACGTTATTATTAATTTCTGTCTCCATGAGTACCTACGTCCTATAAGTGACGACCATGCAAAATTTAAGACTCCTAGCATTTCATTTTCATATAAACTTTTAACCCCAAAAACAACCCTTTAGGAGTCGAATATTACAAATTCCAAATTTCAAAATTTCAGATTGCACATGAAGTTTCTGAGATTTCGTGATGTGTGAGTGACCTTTCGATTTTATATATATAGATATAGTTTTACATTTTTACATTTATTTATACATTTTTATACGTTATGTGAATTTAAAAAAAAAATAGTTCACTTACATAGATATTACATGTAACATGATCAATGGTGTTTAGAATTAATTAGTTAATTAATTAATAATTATAAATTCTTAAAAGTGAAATTTACAAATGTGTGAAAAAATGTAAAGTGCGTAAGTGAAGTGCGCAAGTGAAGTGCGCAAGTGCTCCAAATATTATAGTTGTAATTAATTAACGCGCTAACGCATACGTAATGCACTTTTATTATATAAATGTTCTATTGTTCCATATTTTATTGTCATTGAATAAATTGTTAGAGAATGTTATATAATATTCTCTATGTGTTCATTTCATTAAAATGGTACGAAAGTTCAATTATTATTTCATTTTTTTAGTTGCATACTGTAGCATGGTAGACAGAGGGAACCTAGTGTCAGGGCACATTACGTCGAATTCTAGACGCAATTCGTATTTAGTGACAGAACTCAACGCTGCGCTTTGATTTGTCACTAGAGCGAAGAAATGAAAATATAAATATCTAATTGGTTCATTCCGCCGAATGAGAATCGAACCCAAAACTAAAAGTAATTACGTCGTATTGTAATACAATCACACGCTTGTGCCACTGCGCCACGAGGGCCTCGACGGTCAAAAAAATTCAAATGTAATTTTTTAGTTTTATTCCAATTAAGATTATTAACAATAACAGTAAATATTTCGTCTAAAATAATACTGCAGGCTGTTTACTGGTGTATGATTATGATACAATAAAAGATAAAATTGGCTGAAACTTCAGTCGCTGTACAGCTATTAGATATTTGGTTTCAACCAGCGTTTGTGAAAAATTGTACTAAAAATTATATATTTATTTTTAATTATTTTTTTGGTTATTTTAAATTTAAGCGCAATATTTACAAGTACGTAAAAAATATAAAAGTCGAAAGATCTGATAGGCGACGGTAAACTATTAATGAGGTATATGAGTACTTTAACTAGATTATACAAAAAAGTATATATATATATATATACGAATAATAATTAAAAATATCAAAATAAATTACCTTCGTTATTTCCAATGAACTTGTAAGCGTGTCCCAACACCGGCCAACAATCGAAGTCAGTTCCTATAATCTCATGAAGCTGTATCATCTTCCTCAGCTTCACGCGACGCACCACCAATATCACCAATAGTAACGTCAACAACAAATACATAAAAAACATTTTTTAAACTTTTTTTGTCAACAGTACTTTCATTCGAGCGTATACATATATAAAATAGATTAGAAATGAATATGTTCATTCATTTTATATGAGTAGCTTCCATTACTGTACGGGACGGTGTACCGCGGTTTCGGCCGACTCGCGCAAGACAGCTCTTGCGTATAAACTTGTCAATTTGAATATAACTCCAGTAGTTTCAAAGTATGTTGAAAGATTGAAATTAATTATATTATATTATATTATATAAACAAAAGTATTAGATAAATATGCACTCAAGCCCTTGGCCGATCTCATTAGGGACTTAAGCGAGTTAATTTATTATGTAGTTTATGTAGTTTAGTATACTTTGAATGTTGTTTGTTTTTAACATATCTATGAATATATTATTGTAATATATGTATAAATTGTTGTGAAAATTTTGTGTTAATGATTTTTTGTTTAATATTTGTCGTTAATATTTACATATATAATCGAAATGTAATCTATATCTATACTTATAATAAAATCGTAAGAGGGTCGGTGTCTGTACTTGGAAGATATTTAAAAAAAATGTTATTGGGAACCTTTATTAATAGAAACCAAAACAATGATTTTTAAAAATTTTGTCTGATTGTCTGTGCGTTTGTTATCGCTAATACATAAATAAAAAAGTTATGTCAATTTAAAGTATTTATTTCGACAAATTTGCTGATTGCCGTAACAATTATTTTATATAATTGTTTTACTGAATTGACTGAATCTTTAGTTTAAGTTTTCTTTATTAATATTTATATTTTAATACATTTTTAATACATTGAAACAACTCGGATGGTCTTTCATTCAAGCGCCTATATAAATTGTGGCATTAAGAGGCATCTAATTGCAAAATCCAGCACTTGACGTAACATTTCTATACACTTTAATTAATTTTTATTTCATTGGGTTCGAGTGTGTCGAGTATTCTGCTCCATATAACATTAATAAAAGTCTGCTTATTGATTATTTTTGGGTTCTGTACGTGAAAAGGAAAAAACCGGAACTTTTATAGGTTCACGTTTCTGACCGTCTGTTCGTCTGTCAAAACCATTTATCTCAAGATCGCGCAGAGATACCAACCTGAAATTAATATTAAGCATTCTAGGCTATGGTCCTTTGAAGCACAGAAAAAATAAGTTATACTTCCCGTTGACATACAATCCGACTCGCACTTAACCGATTTTTTAAATATAAAATAGAGCTTAGAATGCATATTTAAAAGTAAGTAGTTAAATTTAAATCCCTTAAATATCTTTAATTTCTTGACTTTTTTAATTAATCTTAGCGCGCCTGTAACTCGATTGAATCAGGTCATTATGGTTATAATTGTCAGTCAATTCTCAGTGTTAAATGAATAATCATGTAGTTAAAACGGGCAAAGCCGCGGGCGGGCCGCTAGTTATATAATAATAAAATATAGTAGTTTAAGTTCAGTACATTTAGTGTATTAAATGAATACTGCAAAATCCAATATCTTATATTTACTGAGAATCAATAAAACGGATGTCCACCACATTAAGGTTCACAGAGAACTTTCGCAACATATTCTCAAATAGAAACTGTCTTTCAAAAATAAAATTCGTTTGAGAAAAAAATACAAAATTTCTAGTTTAACCGGTTCTATTGCAACGAGGTACATACACACTTACAAGTGGTTATTAATCAACAGCCTACTTTAGGAATATCAGTGTCATATGATAATCACGCCGAAATATAACCAATTATGTAAATTAAAATTACATAAATATTTGTCTAACTTCCAACTGGTGCATATTTAAAGGTTCTTTTTCGTAAATTAAATATGTAATGTAATTAATGGTTATGTAATTGTTTTAAGATTATAGTTTTATATCGTGTTGTATAGTTAGTTTTGATTTATGCGTTGTTTTAGTAATCCGTGTTTTTGAGTGTTTGGTGTTTTTGGGATTCCGTACCTCAAAAGATAAACGGAAACCTTATAGAATCACTTTTTTGTACGTCTGTCAAAACCGTTTGTCTCAAGATCTTGTGGAAGTCTTCTTCATCCTGGCATTAATCCCGGCTATTGCCAGGGTCTGCCTTCCTACTCACCCTACTCCACTTTGCACGGTCTTTTGCGATCTCGCGAACTTATGCGAACTTTCAAGATCTCGTGGAAGTACCATGCTGTAATTAATATCCAGGTTTACAGTCTTTCAGGAGCACAGAAACAATCAATTTTCTTAGTCAACACTATCAAAAATGAGCATTTTTGCGTTGATTTTGACATGATACTTCCTATGTACCTATGGTTATTAAATTTGGCATATTTAATAGATTAACAGAACCTTTGGTAGGCGAGTCAAACTCGCACTTAACCAGTTTATAAATTTCTCTTAATTGAATTATAAGGGCCGATGTTATCACCAAAATGAATGGTAGCTTATATAAATAATTTACTACAAAATGACGTAACGTGCATATTAAATTGCCTATTTAAAAATGGCTTTATGGTGGCTTGCGTAATTTCCAATGTGAATTAGAACCCCAACCCACCTACCCATTTGTCTTCCACCAAGGGTTGTACAAAGCTTCGCGTTTAATTAATAACTGGGATTGAATTTTGTAAACGTGACCGCACTCATACGAGTAGGTATATAGGTGAGTCGCGTGAGGGCTCGTCATATGTAGATTTAGATGTAGATTTACTGTATACAATATAACAATATTGTAAATTGTCAATTCATCAAAAGATTTAATTATTTGTTTATTTATTGTATACATAAATAAAAAAATATATTGTTTCTTATTTATTTTTCGTTTCTACAAACAAGTATGACTTAATTTTTGATTAATGGTGATTGGCAATTAAGACCCATTTACTAGGAAAGCTAGGCGAGAGGCAAATTTCGGTTTTACGGGTAGAATTAGAGAAAACGTTTGGATCGGCACATAAGGGTGTAGAGAAGTGAACACCGACTTGAACATCACATGCAACTGATGTGCAGGTTTTCCCGCTCTTACGGAGATTAATAATTTCCATCCTTAAGAGAGTACACTTCCCCTCCAGAAACCTCAGGTCTGTAGAGCCGTCACTCTCAAACAGCTCGCCACAAGCTGCTTATTATTATTAGTGATTAATTAATTAGTAACGAGAAAAAATGCATAAATCGGTTTAAATTTCATATTAAGTATACATATCGTTATTGATTCTCCGTCCATCTTAATATATTTATTAAAATTTCAATTAATAATCTTTTATGATACGATTTTATTTAAACCTAATTAGTTAATAAAAACTATATATAGAGCTGTTATCAAAAATTGTAAGAATCACATGAGAAACAAGACAACGTAAAGACTATAGTACTTAGTTGATCAGAGAAAGAGAGAGAGAGAGATTCCAAAACTTCAAATATTGTGACTGAATGACTCCAATCTCCAATCAATAATATTGATTACTACATATATACGTCGATCCTTTAAATTTAATTAAAAATAAATAAATTTAAAAGGCACAACGATTGTCTGTAAGCGCGACGGTTGTGGCTTCGATTCCCGCTTACGAGAACGAAATATTTTCATTTTCTCACTGTAGTAACAAGAAAAGGCAAATTCAAATTCAATTTTCAAATTATGCGGGATACAGCGTGAAAGTGATAAAATATATAAATATACGTATATGCATTATGCATGTCTTATAACAAAGTAAATATCGTGTGTCATTGCACCTGCTCGCTCAGGTTCTACAACTAACGTTATTTACGTGTAATTGCTCAGCTCTTGCAGTCAGACGCTTGTGCTGGAATTTTGTTATTTTAAACTTTCAACTTAATTACTTATCAACTTGACTTCTTATACTAAGATAAGAATAGTAATGTAGACTTTTTTGTGGTTTTTTTTTATTTGAAAAATAAACATGTACCTAAGTATTAAGAATATATCTTTTTCTGCCTTTACTGTAAAAATAATAGAAATAAAATCTTTATTTTTTTCTAATTCTTTTTGAATTAGCAGTCGAAATTAGCCTTGTTAGCGACAATCTATATTTTTATTGAATTGAATTCTTGATATATGGCGTTTCGATTGTGCCAGTTGAGCACAATTCATTTCGCCAATGTCACGTTCTATGGAAAACACACGAAGGAAATTGACTGGTAATAAAAAAAATAAATATACACTAAATAATTATTATATATATAAAATAAATAATTCTTAATATTAAAAACTGATATGATACTAGCAAAAGTCTGTAATTAATCTCTAATAGCGACTTCAAAAGTTTAAATATCCTATCTCACTGTATACAAACAATGAATTAAATAATGTATTCTGACGAACTCCGATTCATATTAATATACATAGAACTAAGAGTAACCTGCGTTGTTCCCGAGAGATAGCGACGGCTTAAAAGCAAATATTACTTAACCTTACTTATTTGTTGTTGAACTTCATAACAACTATAACAATATGAAACGCCTAAGTGGATAAGTACGCGTTTAGTATTACAGTACGTATAGTGGTAGAACTCAGGCTATTGTATTTACATACAAGTCACTGCCTGCAATTTTGCTCGTGTATTGTTGTAAATGTAATACGTGAAATGGAAAATTCAATATTTTTCCGTTTCATAGGAACTTCGAGAATTTCTGGAATTTTGTTTGCGTGGAATTTAAGACATAAAATGAAAAAAAATGTATTTTTGGTTTGCGTAGGAATTTCGAGAAATCATATTTTACCCTAATATACTCGTATGTATTTCGTGTACCTCTTCCTCTACCTAAGCGAAAAAATGAAAATATTATTAATATTTATTTCCTCAGAGTGGAAACCGAACCCACAATCATCGCTTTTACTGCCGCACACTTGTACCCCTGCGCCACTGGCCTCCTATATGCCATCAAATTAATATTATTGTAAAATTTAAATTTGTAAGTTACTTCCATAAAAATATTAACAGAAAATAATAAATATAAAACATAACTAAATGCGATATAAACTGCATTTGTAAGGTACATAAACGACACAATATACCTTCTATTGGACTCACTTTGCATAAACCATTGTTCCCAGTCTCTTGTCTCTTATCTCTAAACTCTTTTTGGAGTATAAAGCAGCTATTATATATTTTACTTTTGAACGTTTGTCTGAACGAAGGCGATTTTGACATTTATATATAGCTTCACACTGTAATCCCGCGAATAGAAGGTTAGGCACAGGGAACCTGGGAACCACTTCCTCACTCTTCCCCGCAGTCTGGATGCATTACGTATTGAGTGGCGCTGTTCAATGCAGAGGGAGGAAGTGAAAATATTAAATATTTCGATTCCTCTTGTAGGAATCGAACCCACAACCTAACGTTTACAGTCACACGCTTATGCCTGCGCCATGATTGGCTTCCAATCGGTTTTCTTTAAAAATTATCATAAAAGTAAATATAAATAAATACAGTAAGCGCGCCGGCGGTTGGCCCGGTGGTCTCATTATAATTACTTTAATGCGAAACAGCCGGGAACTAGAGCATATTGCTGCGAACAATGAGAATAAACTTAAAACGTCTTATTTTCAATGTTACTTTAAAGTAAACGGTTTGCAAGTCTCGTGTAGTATTTGCTCAGTTTTTGTAAATATTTTTTTTTTGTTTTTTTTTGAGTACCTAAAATACCAAATAAATATTTAAAACTATTCTTCATAATTTATGAGCCAATGTAAATACAACTAGTGTAAAATTTCACAATGGTGTGACTGTAACGCGACGGTTGGGATTTAATTTTCCACTCGATGGAATGAATTATTATTGTTTTCCGTTGAATGCACATACCTCGAATATTCGGCGGAAAGTGGGGAAAGGAGTGTCTTGACACCAGGTTTCCTCTGCTTACCCTGCTCTTTGCGGGATACAGCGTGACTCAGAAAAAATACTACATATATTTGGATAAACAAAAAAAACTCAAATTCTGTAAAGCCTTAGCAAAGATTAAATAATGAACAGAGATGTAATTTTACTTAACAATTATACTTTGTGAGCCTTCATCAACTGTCAAACTTTTAACAGAATTTCATTAAGTAGCTGTCTCCGAGTACCAGGAGTTGTACCAGGAGTTGTATAGGCTTATCCTAATCGGTTTAGCAGCCGAGTTAGAGATCGATCGACGACGCCTTTATTCGAATCCGAAGCTCAATGGACGACTTTGACATAGAAACCTATAATGTTCATTTGATCTGCTTATATGATCCTTAGCAATATTGAGCATATTATAATATGTTTTTTATCAAGTCGTGTGACTGTAAACGCAACATTCGTTCTGGGTTCGATTCCCAATAATAATTAAATTCGGTGGGAAGTGGTGAGCGAATTTTCTTAACCCTGGACCCCCCAACCTATCCTACATGTACCATACCGCGTTAAGCTAAAAAAAACATTTTATCAGAATCTACTAGATATACTCATAATCTTTATTAAAATATAATTATAATATTTTTTTGGTAGCTTAAGTACATTACTTAATACAGCCTAAGATCTCTAATTATAACTTGATAGTTAGTAGAGTGCCTGTGAAATTATTAAATAAAGTTCTTACTTTATTTAACTAAAAACAGTTTTCAGTGCCTTGTTTCAGTTGTATTTAAATATCGTCGTAAGTAAGAGACGGGCGGTAATTACAGCTTTGTGCAATCGCGCGCCCGCATGCTCTCCTCCAGTGGAATGATTATTTCAACTAAATCGCTATAAAAGATGTATGCCTACTTATATGCAGATTTTTGGCTGTCTTCAATTAACTGACTAAGGGAAATTGTTATTGTTTTTTCTTTATTTTCTTTAAAACTTTATTTTATAAATATTGGGCCATTTTTTATCTTCACGCTGTGTTGCTACCTAGACACCAGAGAAAAATGAAAATGTTAAATATTTAATTTCCTCGAGTGGTAATAGAACAGCGCGACGACTGGTCTCTATTGAGTAATTGTTTAATTTTTTTTGTAAAACGTGAAAATGAAAATTTATGACATGTTGTCGTATTTCATAATTGTGGACAAGAAACTAGTTTCATTTAGTTAAAGGAAGTAAATAATGTTTTTAGAACGTTTATTATATAACATACAAATACAACGAGGACTAGTATAACGCGATTTTTTTTTCTTCCCTAGACTGGCCTTAAAATGTATAATTATAAAATAAAATAAAAAAAATATATAAAATTTCTCAATGTTTAATTGTGAACACTGCAAATCCCGCAAAGCAGGCTGAAGCCGGTACCACAAACCACAAATCAAGCAAAAAGTATATTTTTTCTCAAGTCGAACGAGAAAAGAGGAATTTAATTGCGAAGTCTTGAACGTGATCGGTGAGTGAGAAGTTTTAATGCGGAAAGAACTTTTTGATTGGTTTCGGAGAGCGGCCGGGGAACTCCCGGCATATATCATTATACAGACCGAACTCTTTTACAAAGGGAAACTTTTAAAAGTTGAAAAGTGCGCTCGGGGGAGTAATTTATACCTACGCGTAGACCATCGGCATCGGCCCTAGTCACCGTGTTATGTTATAGCTTCGCTTAGAATATACATATAAACACAGATACATTTTTTAGCCTCTACGCCGTGTTCCCGCACATAGCAGGTAAGGCGCGACTGGTTGTTGGTTCGATTTCGTCTCAAGGAAATTAAATATTTCATATTTTCTTTTCTTCGCTCTGGTAACGAGGCGGTGAGTTCTGCCACTCAACACGCAATGCCTCCAGCACTCCATGGTAAGTGGGAACATCGTGCTAACATTCTGACACAGTCTGACTCTGGCCCGTTGTGACACATACGACTTCAATAAAAATTGTACTATATTTTTAGCCACCGATTGTTACTTATCCACATCCACTGGTTGCCTGGAACAGACAGATTTATAGAGATAAATCCACATTTGTATACTAAATATCTTTTGTTTTTATTTCTTATGTATTTTAGTGCAATATTATAAAACATATTGGTAACAAAAAATCGTTTCTTCTTCAAAAACTAAACTATAAAGAAAATGGATAATACGAAGAAAATATAAAAACCTGTCAGAGAATGAAATCCCTCTTTAATGCGTTTACGTACGATATATCACAATTTAAGTTTTAAGCTCGAACTGGAATAGCTGGAGAGTGCCACAGACAAGGACAACTATCGCATTTATCTTGATCTAGATTCTAGCCTGAGATTAGTAGTAACGACGAATGGGATTTTTGACATGTTTTGCCCATTTGATGCAACACTGACGTATATGCACTTTTTGAAATAAGCAATTGCATGAAAAGTAGGGGACGGAGTTTCTTAACTCTGGGATCTCTCTGCCTACCCTGCTGCGTGCCGTATACAACATGAAGCTAAAAAAATTACAGATATACGCTGAATGAGAAAAAGAACCTCGTTTCAAGGCATCTTGATATCCGAAACTGGCGGAACTCAACGTCTGGTATTTTTGCAAAATTTAATTTTTTTGTTTATAAAGGAAAGCACAGCAGTTTTAATAATTAATTATTTACAATAACTTCACTGACGATTACCCTAACATCCCTTTACTTTAAGGGAGATGTGATCTACGACGTGCGATGTTGAGAATTGAAACTTTGATACAAGTCGCGACCAGGACTGAGATTTACAGTTTTTTGTTATATATCGGGGTTGAAAGCTTTTACATTTTATATATTTTATTACTTAACTATTTGAAGTTTTTTTTGAGTCATATATGGAAATTTTCATTATTTCAGCTTCACCTTTTTTCGCCTAGTAGTAGGCAGAAGAAGTTAGTATTGACATATGTCATTCCTCATTTTCCGTCCAGTATTAGAGAAATGTATAAAACAACTCAAGGTTGCGCCTTGCTTCCTTGCCCACAACCGCCGCGTTCTCAGTCGCACTATTTAAAACTTAAACATAAAAATATATAAGAATACAAAAAATGATATAACAATTTAGTTAAATGACAGAAAAAGCACAATATTTCTTTGTTGAGCCAATAACGGTCGAGGTCGGTGGCGCGGGCGGTCTGCTTATTTATTGTTCACGTTGAGATGTTACACTTTCAGAAAAAAGACAGCAAAGTATATAATATTAGGACCGATGAAAGATTAGTTATGTTCAAAGAGAAATTATGGCCGTCGCAGTGCTGTGGAAAAGTGTTTGACGTTTGTGGGTTCAAACCTCATTCAAAGAAGTGATAATATTATATCTAATTTCATTAACCTGCTTTAATAAATGAGACGCGGTGTTGAATCCCGCAACTGAGCACGCAATATGTTGATAAATCGGCGGTAAGGCTCGAAGTGTTGCTAATGGAAATCTAGTGGTAAGACTAGGTTCCCTCTGTCACCTGCTACATGCGGGATACAGGGAGACGCTAAAAAAAAATTTGTTCCAGTCTGACTCCGCCGAGGCATGCAAGTCCTTTCTCTTCTTTTTAAGGTCCTTAACTACCATAATTTCCTCTACTATAATTTTAAACAATAATTTTATTTGAACCCACTCACTCAAAACCCATTCACAACTAAGCGATCAGTAAACAAAATAAACAGAATAATACGTTTTTCTTCTATTATTGCGTAACTCGAGAGGCTCGTGGAGAGGGAAGAGGTCTCCTCGCGTTTTTATTATTCCACTAACATCTGTCCTCTGAATAACGAGTACACTTTTCGGCTCCCATACATTATGCAAGAGCCTCAGTACTGTTTCGCGCCTTGACTTTTTGGTACAAAACCAATGTTTTGTTGAACATTTTATGATTACTATATATTTTATGCAGGAGTAAATCGTATTCTATTCTAATTTGTTTTAGATTTTTTTTAAAAATACCTAAATTAATATTAACTACAAACAGTAGATAGATGGGTAGCAAAAGTTATTAAAAAAAATTATTTTAGTTTACATTTATGTACCTTAAGATTAGAAAGTTCTAACTAAATATTGTATTTACTATCATTATTTATACAAAATACTACGAAATAATATTCTAAGAATTAAGTACATTGGTAGCGGTTGAAATTTATAATTATATAAGTAACAATTATCAGCTTCAAGTTGTATCTCGCACATAGTAAAGTAGACAGGGAAACTAGTGTTAAGACATTCCGTTGAATTTTTTGAAGCATTGTGTGGCGAAATTCAACAACGGGCTTTTGCCTTGGTGTCAGAGCGAAGAAATGGAATATTAAAAGTAATAATTCGTTCTCCCCAGTGGGGATCGAACCCAAAGCCGTTACGTTCCAGTCACACGCCTGTGTGTAGGTTAGGACGACCTCAGAATCTATCGGAAATATTGTGCGAGGGCTTGGTCAACGATGACCGGGAACGGGAAACAGCGTGATGCTAAAAAAAAATATTGTTCACATTAAAAAATAGGATATCAACTCACCTCTCGGTAGTGTGTCAGTGTGATAGTGTGATAATGTGATAGTGTGATAGTGCGGTGTTACTATAAACCTGCAGAAAATCATTAGAACGAGCGCTGCAATAGAATTTAATTGGATGCTTTCAGACGCGAGTGGGAGCTTACTGCTTAATGCGCGTACAAATCTTATTCACATATTCTTTTTAGAAAAATCTTTTAAAATTTTTTTTACTGTTTTGATCGTTAGTTTAAATGTTAATCTAGTGCTGTTTTCAAGCTTTAGATCTTAAAAATAATTGAAAAAAAATGTTGCAACTTCGCTTTCCCTTAGTATTAAAAGAAAATTTACACTTTTTTATGTCTTTTTCCTTATAATGTTTCAACGAACCTCAAAGAACTTACATGATAGGTTTCTGTACCGTATAATTTTGACTTTGTATTGTTTTTCATTAGCACCGAAACGTTATAGTGAAATATAATTAAAATTGTATGAAGGAGAATTAATTCCTTTATCAAAGAATTATATTCAAAAATTTTACAAAGGAATTATAATAAAATATTGTTAAGCTTATATCAATTAAGGAATTAATAAATATCTGATTGGTAGTGATGGGTGGTGCGCGCGGAGGCGGCGTGGCAGAGCACCCAGCGACCCAGCGTGATCAATAATCCTCTTCAATCCCACGGTTCAAAGGGCGCTCGAACAATACACGTGGATAAATATCCTTTTACGTCCCTAACACGACCATATCTACTTTTATTTCATATATACTTTTATAATTCTGTGTTTTACCTGACTGCGTCGAAGCCCAAAGGAGGGTTGTGTTTTTAGCGCGTCTGTATGTTTGTCTGTTTCCTTGTAATTATTAAACCAGTGAACCGATTTTGATAAATGATACATTGTTGGATTTGTCTTGATGGTGCGAGTCTTACTCGATATATTGATTTAATTTATTCAGTTTGGTTTTTGTTTTGGTAATAATTCACTCGTTTATAATATACTTTAGTAAATTAAATATCTTTAGGCCATCATGTCGCTGCATCAGCGCCCGACTGTTAATTAGGCGGTTGCAGATGTGATTCCCACTCGGGGGAATAAATTATATTATCATTTTCACGCTCTCATAACAAAATAAAGCGCAGCTTTGAGTTTCGCTCAATATCCAACGTGTCCAAAACCGAGTGGTCCATGAAGAACGGAGAGAATTAACACAAGATTCTCTCTGCCTACCCTGTATCATTTGATAGATACTAGAGCCAGAGCTAAACTTACCAAATTATGTGTATAATACAAATACAATAATAAACAGCAATAATCAAATCTTAATTAAACCAGTTATAGCCCAAAGCTGTGTTTGATTAAATCAATTGTAGAACATAGCACTGAGAGCACCGCAGCGATGCACGATGTTAGAATTACACAGCCAAAGTATGCGGCAATGCTTATTGGACACAGAATTAGCAAATGTAGGCGGCGAGTGTATCTCCATACTATTTGGGACATTTTGCGTGGGTGTTGTCAGTCTGTCATTGCCAATGATATTATGGTTTTGTTGAAATTCGACGTGAATAATTGTAATACCTGGCGTAACGTGAGGTATAAGCTGGGTTTAGGTTTGGTGTGGGCGTGAGCTCGAAACGGTGTATCCCTTGTTTAGCTTAGACTGGCTAGTACTGCTTGCCACCAGCCTGAAGTATGATGAATTTTGACGTAAATATTCCTCTTATACTGGTAGTAACATTACTTGAAGGTAAGTTGGCATGATCACTGTACAAGAATAGAAAAGTGCATAAAATATTTAATATTTTTATTCCTTCTCTATTAAATAGGCAAAGCGCGGAGTTTCGCCACTTAATACGTAAAACCTTCGTAATTGGGTGAAAAGTGGTGAACCGAAGTGTCTCAATATGAACGGAGTGTCTCAACATTAGATTCCTATTCCTTCCTATCCTGCTAAACACGGGATACAGTGTGAGCGAAAATTATTTTGTTTCAAAATGCTAGTATTGTTTGTCTTTATATTAGTAACACGCAGTGCGTAAATATTTATAAAAGACAAATATAATCTAAATATGAATTTAATAGTTTTTAACGATAGTGCTTTTTTTGTAGCTGACGGTAAGACCGCAGACCTCATATTGAAAAGTTAATTTTTCCACCATCGCTTATAATTGTCATATAGTTAATTAAAAATTATTAAAAATTCATAATCAGTAAAAACATAATTGTTTCCAAGATATCAGTATAGATAAAATTTTAAAATATTAAATATTTTCAGCATAGAACTCAATTACTTACAATTTACTCCACTGCACTGGTAATATAAATGAAGGGTATATGTTATAGGTGTGAGTACTTTTGTTTCCAATATTTCGACTGAGTAGCTTTCCGCGGCTGCTTTGAATGGACCTGCATCGGGAGGTGTGAAATTGACAGCTTTAAAGCGAAACCTATCCGTTCTCATGCTCTTTTTGTTTCCATGACGTGCTGGTTTCTACAGAACATATTACCTCATCGCACTAATGTATTAAATATATATTTTTTATTATTTGTCGTGTAAAAAGATTGAAGTTGAAATATTAAAGTTTTGGTTAATTAGGACTATTAGTATAAATATTAATTTTAATGTCGCCCGCTTATCAGGTGAGGAAAGTGTAGGTTTTCTTTATTTCAATCAGTCCACAAATAAAAAATATATATAAAGAATTATTTCTGGCTGAAGCTTTAACTATCAATAAATGGATATTGCCTTTGAAATTATAATGTTATTAGATCACGAAAGTAATTGAGACGATAAAACAAATAATTACATTGTACAAACGGGCGAAGCCTCACGGAAGCACTAGTATACAATATTTGTAATAAATGAAATCACATGAAAGTAAACAGTTTCATCGTTTGCCGACAGCCGACGTATCGGAAAACGC
This sequence comes from Heliconius numata, assembly GCA_016802625.1. Lineage (NCBI taxonomy): Eukaryota > Metazoa > Arthropoda > Insecta > Lepidoptera > Nymphalidae > Heliconius > Heliconius numata. Next base: position 165,005 of record JAEBDU010013170.1, read on the forward strand.
TTGTAGATACAATTTCAATCATTTGTGCGATATAAATATGAAATAGAGTACTGTTATGATACCGAGAGGCCCACAACGGGCTTATATCGATCGTAATAATCCCTACACTTTTGTTTGAAATACCTTATATAACGTATTCGTCAGATTTAGTGGTGCGGAAACTTTCGTGAGAATATGTTAGGGAGTACGGGATCGAAATTCTTGTTTTTAGGGTTCCATACCTCAAAAGGTAAAAACGAAACCTTTACAGGATCACCGTCTATTCGTCTGTCAAGACTATTTATGTCGAGATCGCGTTGAGATATCAAGATGAAATAATATCAAATAGTTAGTTTTTAGAACATTTATTTACCTACATTTATCTACAGTTTACAAATATAAATAAAATAAAAATCAAAAAAGTGTAGTTATTTTAGTACAAAGAAAAAATCGCTACAAACAACTATTATATATTTAATTTAATACAAAATGAGTGTTTACGCCTGCAAACTTACGTTTGTTACGTACGAAACCCTCAGTGGGTGAGTCCGACTCGCTCTTGATCAGATCTTTCTCAACTAAATATAAAGAATGGACAATATCAGCAAAAACAATTCAAGTACATTTAAAAAATTGTAGTTGAAATCTTATAAACTTTTTTTATAACAAAGTTCTGCTGCAAAACAGAAACTTAGACGAAGTACTAAATAGTACAGTATTGTCAGTATATTTGTTGCTGGTACGAGCTGCGAGAATTAACACTGCGAACTAAAACTCTAAGTTCAATTATAAGTTATTAGCACTCGCGTCGTTCCGATAGAGTCAGCTAAAAACAGAATATATATACAGAGATAAATATATAATATCATTTATATCTTTATTTCATATGGGAATTGATTAATATTAAACATAAATTTAGAAATAGAAACAAAAGTAAAATCTTCCAATAGTGGACGGTCCAGGAATACGGTGGCTAGGGTTCCAGTGGGGAACCTCCTCAGTAAATGTGCGATTTCAAGCAATATTACATCAACTTCTTGATCCAACAGCTAAGTTTTATCCTCTTGAGATGTTGGAAGGTTTTCCACTACTAGAATAGAGGCATAGACATTGCACTTGGTAGTAACTACTGAACGTATTCTGATTTTATACCAAAAATATTAAATCTAAAAAGTTTATATTGATGGCTTTCAAGCGTCACTAAATTGTCTAAATTGGACACATATTGTATGACAGGTGACAATTTGAGTAGTTTCACGCGATGACGATAACTCATAATTTGAAACTAAAAATATTTTTTGTAATAAAATAAATATTTAAACTCACAATACCTCTGGGATTCGGCGAAAAGTGGAGAACGGAAGTTCTCTTAAGTAAATGATTCTTTTCGCCTTCATCGCTCGCTGGTGATGCGTAAAAGAATACCCTCAAGTAGCTCTATATTAAATTTTACCACAGCGGTTCTGCCGTAATTGCGTCACAGACAGAAAGACAGAGTTACTTTCGAATTTATAACATAAATATGGATATACAAATTTAATAAATATAAAGTTATAATCTACACTTCGAGATATCAAATATTGTAACAAACGCTGACAAAACAACAGCTGCACAAAGAATTGAAAGAGAACGAGTAGTTCAGCAGTTAATAGAAATATTCTCTATTATATACACTTCCTACCGGAAGTGGCTGGTGGAACGTATGGCATCCTTTTTGTTATAAAATAGATGTCAAAAACATGATTTCTAGATCTTACTATGTGTTAAAATAATCGTTATTGCAAAATAATATGAAGTGCTTTCTTTCTTCTTTTCTTATTTCCAGCTTCACGCTGTATCCCGAATGTAACAGGATAGGCAGATCGACCTTAGTGTTAAGACAATCCGCTTGCCACCTTCTGCAGATTGCTGGAGGTATAGCGTGTTAAATGGCGGAACTCGAGGCAGTGCTTTGCCTCGACACCAGAACGAAGAAATTAAAATATCAGATATCTTATTTCCTTGAGTGAGAATCGAACCCATATCCTGTCGCATTTACCCTGCGCCACCACTGGCCTCATATGAAGTATAGTATGAAAAAACAAGTATCAGTGAAAATATTTGTTTTTGTCAGTACTAGTTCTGTCAGTCAGTTATATTTTGACGATCAAACAGTTTCCCGGACAGGGAATTTGCTAAAAATCTTTTTGCATTTCAAAACAGACAGACGGATACCATTTTTTTTAGAAATAAACATTTTCTGTAGAATAGAAAATACAATATTCGAAAGATAAAATTTTGGCTATCATACGAGGTAAACGAATAAAAGATTGAGTATTGGCCTCGCCCTCTGCGGTGGACGCAATCCCCCGCGTTAGGCTCATAACCTATATTTCAAACATTCAAAGGCTTTCACTAAGCGAAAGCTTTAGTGGTTTCTTTATTTTTCTTGTTATTGTTTTGGTTTTTTTTCAGCTTCACGCTGTATCCCGCATGTAAAATTGTAATAGGTAAAGGGAATCTAGAGTTAAAACACTCTGTTCCCAACTTTCCGCCGAATTTTGCACTCCAGAGCGAAGAAATGGAAATATTAAATATTTAATTTCCTCAAGTGTGAACCGAACCTACAACCCTACACCACTACGAGAATAAAGGATAGTGAGTACATAATGTCAATAGAAAAAAAATACTTTGCAAAAACAAACAAATACGATTTATGTACAATTAAATCCCTTGCCAATGTTCGGCGAGGTTACATTTACTTAAATTGTATTGCCTAAGGGATTTCTGTAACAGAAATGGAAAAATAGAACTATTTATACTGCTTAAAAATTACTATCTACTTCTACGAGTATATGCTGGTTGAAGTAATAAAATAGAGTCATTTATAAATAGGTTACTTTAACGACTAGATTCATCTTAGCTTCGACCGGGAATTTTACAATTATAAAGTTTGTGATTAAAGTATGCGACGCTAAAAACGAAGAACGCTGTTAAATTCTTTCGTCTTAGTTATTACAAGCTTTTATTTAGCTTACAATATCTATGTTTGGGATTTCACTCACCATCTTGCAACTCAATATCAATCACGCGTGGTAGTTGTGCGACGTCACCCTAAATCCAACATGGCGGAACACTCAAGATGGCGGGCTAAGTTTTTTAATTCATTCCTAAAATACGGATGTCAAATGAACGGTGTTGCTGACAATAAATAAAAATCATAGTGACGTCACTCTCTATGGAAAATGGTGAACTTCTGAAAACCGGCATCTTAGAAAGAAAAGGACTTGCACAGAATACAAGATTAACTCTTGTTCTCCAAACATTAAGATTTTTTGTGTTTCAAGTCATCGTTTTGGATTACATTATATTGGATTCGTACAGTACACAAAATACAGGGTATTAATGTCGAACATGCGCAGAATGAAATGAATAGACTGTGAAATCTATCAAGCGACAATTAATAGAAAAAAAATAAGCTTAAATGTGGCACTTAAATCTTGCGAAAAGCTTTTATATACATTTATTTTACATTTATATACATTTATTTTTTTATTACATATATTATAAGCTGATAATAGAATCTTTAATGAAAAGTTTATATATTTTATTTTTACTTTTTATTCATTATTTTTAAACAAAATCAATTACGATACTATAATATAAGTTCTATACTATTAACATGGCAACATTTACCCGCAACATAAAATTAGATTTAAAGGCAACAAAACTGTAATACGGCGATTGCTTTGTGTGTTTCACAAAGAGCAGCTCATGTGGGAAAATTGTATCCTTTAAGGTTTCTCGAACAAAGGGCCGTATGGACTAGATAATATCGTGTGGTCTGAATGCGGCTCTACGAGTAGTGAAAAAGTTCGACTCATGTCGATAGCCAGCTTCAATTATTTGTGTTTAAAATTTAAAAAATAAATTAATATATTCATTGCCTCTGTTAATCTTAAATTTATCTTTTAAAAATGTTATTTTATTTATATAAATATATTAACATTTAAGTCTGTCTGCAATTTCAACAAAACTGTGTTTTTTTTTAAGTTTACGAGATACCCTACTGACAAGGAAATGTTTTCAAATTTCTTGTCAATCTGTCCGTCTTATATCATAAAGGGCTTATCTGAGCAGCAACTGCTGAACCGATTTTTATGGGACTTTTAATGGAATATAGAGAAGGTAAAACCGTGCATAAGTACTCGCACGTAATGTAATGTAGTAGGTACCGCCTAACTAAAATAAAATAACCAATCATTTTTCTGTTATTGCTTATTATTTTCATTTGAACAACGAAAAAATCCAATTATCTCTCTATAAATTCAATACACGAACCATTTTCCCATTTAGTTCCATAAATTCATAGACAAATCGCCGCCAAATATAAATTAGGGGTATCATAGAGTCAGCGCGGCGTTCAGGATGCATTAGCAATAAAGCCAGTGGGAGAGAAAATCGCATGTGGAGGCGACGCGGCGCAGAATGAATGATGAAACCGCTCGAAAGGAATGATGCTGCAATGGACCATATCTGCGTTGGAGCATACTGCGTAATCTGCTTATTTATTGCTCGCTCCCCTCCACTAGGGGGGGTGGGTAAGGTAAAACTGACTTTTTATTCTTAAATTTCATTGATTATACTAACAATTAGTTGCGATCAAAGTAATCTGCAACACTTTTGTATGAAGTCTGAAATAAAATGGTCTGATTAAATTCGCACAACTATCAAGACACGTCACTGAGTAGGCAGTAAAAACCTGGAATCCTAGTATTAAGACATTCCGTTTCCATGAACACATTTTCAACTATATTCTCGAAGCATTGTGTGCTGAGTAGCGGAGCTAAACGCCTCGCTTTACCTCGTAACCAAAGCGAGTAAATAAAAAATATCAAATATTTCTCTCCCTCTGTGGGAATGAAACCCAAAACTGTCGCATTTACGACAGTCGATGGCCTTTATTCCGATATTCAACGGCGATAACGACGCCATACTGTTAAATTTCATAGCACTAGTAATTACCGCAAGGTGTTTAAACACTCGACGGCCAACGAGAATGAATGCAGTGCCGCTGCACCGACCGCACTCCGCTAAACATTGAACTGGCGCGCGGTCAAAGGAAATTTCATTTCAAAGGCCTTCATTATTTATTTAAAGAGAACTAAATGTATAAACTTTTAGTATGATGCTCGTTAAACTTAGTTTATGGGTAGAGTGAATATATTTTTTTCTTGTGTTTTGAATAAGTTTCTTTCAATCGCTGTTGTAGCTTCACGCAATATCCCGCACTTAGTAGGATGAGCAGAGGAAACCTGGGATTCTAGTGTTAAGTTACTCCGTTCCCATTAAGATACTGCCCACATTTCTAATTTAAATTGTTATTAACATAACCGTAGTAACAATAAATAAGCTGAAATATTTAATTATCGCTACGAAATTTCAGCGATCGATCTTCCACATATTCCACAATACTTCCTGGAGAAAATTAAATTAAGTTGTTACAATATAATCGAAGTTAGTTTCGAACAGGATGTATAATGTTTTAATTGAATTAGGAGCTTGCGATCTCACATACATATTTGAAGCTTTGAACTTAGAAGTTCCGTGGAACACCCCACTTTAATAAAGTCTACTTATCGAATCAACTCGGTAACGGCTTATATTAGATTTACTGAGAAACGTAAATATGATCTTTTGTTTAATTATCGTATCAAGTGGATACACGAGACGAGGGCTTGGAAACACTGGTACCGATAGTCTCTCTTTTATTCTAGTGTCTGTTTAATTTTTATTATTATTTTTCGGCTTCACGCTGTATCCTGCACACGGCAGGGTATGCAAAGGGAACTGAGGGTGAAGACTCTCCGTTTTTCTTTTACCTTGGTGCCAGACAGAAGAATGAAAATATTAATAAATAATAATTAATTCCCTCGACTGGAGATAGAACCTACAACCGTCGCGTTACAGTCACACCTTTAAGTCCATGCGCCACTGCCTCATTTTATCAGAAGTATTTAATAATTTAATATAGTTTGGTTACAAATATTGTATATTATCGTACATAATATTGTCTAATTCGAAAGTGCTGATAGCATATTTGAATATTTAAATTTTAAAATAACATCGTAGAGATATTTATTCCGAGGCCGGTCCTTGCGCAGAGATACAAGCGTACGAGTATAAATTCCACGGGTTGTGGGTTCAATTCCCACTCGATATCCCAATACAGATATCTGAGGAACCACTTGAGATTGCAAATATAAACATAACAACACAGTATGAACTATTCCCATTAAGTAACATTATCTCGGCAGCTCGCAACACGATATGCCCATTAAAAACGTATTCATATTTTGATGAGGACGGACGTCTACAGTTTCATCGGCGAAGTGCAGAGCAAATAATTGATCATTGGAGCGAGGCGCGCGTTTACTCTCATTGTTTCATAGCGAACTGATGGTAGTGTTCACGTGATTTCTCTTGCATATGAAATAAGAACTTTTTATTTTTAGCATTTTAAGGTGATATTCTATGGGTTTCTTCGCACACAGCGAAGTAGGCACAGATAACCTAGTGTTAAGACACTCTGTTCTCGATTTTCCACCGAGTTCCATAGGCATTACATATGTTTATTTTTTTTTTTAAATAATATACAAAATAATCATTGTAATTTACTTTTGTTACAATGTAAAACTGTGAAGAGAATATTAACATTTGATAAGTTTCACCTAATTAATTAACATCCATTCTACTCGACCATACTTCGTATCTATTATTATTATAGCTTATATCGTATATAGCTATATATTAGTTATTATATAATTAAACAAAATTATTTCAAGAAAATAAATAACAATATGTATCAAGACGCACGCCAGCCTTCCCAGCCAAGTTAAAAAGCTACAAGCCGGCCGCGTGCCTTTCACACGTATTTCCAGCTATTTTTAACAATTTTTTACCACCCGGTACCAAACCAAATATTGACCTAATAGTCCAGTACCAGCTAGAACTACACTAACTTGAAATAATAGAGCCTGTACCTACGTTAAAAATTGACGAGTAAAATTTAGAGATGGAATTTTATCCCATATGAACCCAGAGCTCGGGACCCATATAGTCCATATAGTCCTCCATCCTTTTGTTATTTAAATCGAGAACTATGCATTATTTAACATTTAACTTGGCTCTTATTTCACATTTATATTTTTGTTGGGATTAACAGATACCATCGGTTATTCAAATCGGCTTTACTTTTAACAAGATAAGCTGAATAATTCTTCCAGGTTTGACACCTGACACTTAGCAAGTACAAACAGTTAGAATGACTTTAGAAGTACCCACATATATAATGAAGGCACAAAACTCTTAAAGTATTTGCATATTAATTCCGCGGAGAAGTTAGAAACGTATGCATGTACGTCCTAGTGGAAATCCGACCTCGCATAACTTTCAAATGTGACCTACTTAAATATTTAACAGGACTAAGGACTGCCGTTTATACTGCCTTGTCTATACATATAGGAGGATACGAGGAATCATGAGGAACCAAAGTCTGATAAAGATAAACACAGCAAGTTGATAAACAAAGCATTGCTTAAATAAAATACATCACTTGAAACCTTCATTGCACTGCGCCTGACTGTCAACTCAATGACTGTGGGTTCGATTTCCACTCGGGGAATTTAATTTCCGCGCTATGGTAACAACACAAGCGCAATGAATGTCTCAAAAATTGGACCGCGCCTGGGGTAAGCAAACGAAGTTACGAACCGCAACTAGTCTATTATATTTTATCTATTTCATATAGATCGACTCTTTACTTTTTCTCCTAACTTCTTTAAAAGTGTCTTAAAAGTAAATATGTATAGGATTTTAAGTATATTTGCTATTATTTTAACAACAAATAAAGGAATATCTTATATTTGTCCATTTTAAGAAGCCGGAGCAAGCAGACGCGTGACGCAGCGCATTGTGTACGTATGTGAGTGGATTACCACAAAGTGCTGGTACTCGTTTCCTTAGAATATTTATATTGCAGGCACTTACTTATATCTTTTACTTGAATTGAAAATAATTTTAATCGTAATAAATCGTAAATCGTCGTTAAATTTATTGGTACAATAAATTCTTTTTATGAGCCACATTTAGAAAAGGAATATATTAATATTTTCTTGGCACAAGGGTGTGACTGTAACGCGACGGTTGTGGGTTCGATCCCCACTCGAGGAAGTGAAATATTTATTTACGTTTATATTTCCATTTCTTCGCTCTGGTGTCGAGGCAAAGCGCTGAGTTGAGTTCTGCCACTCATAACCCTATGCCTCCAGAACTCGGCAGAAAGCGGGGAACTGAGTGTCTTAACAATAGGTTCCCTCTGCCTATCCTGCTGAGTGCGGGATACAGCGTGAAGCTGAAAAAAAATAGTATAATAAGCATTTTTCTACACGACGTGTTTAGTAGCTATAAAACAACACTCAGTTAGACTCTTCATTTCAAAGATTTTGCTTGTCATCAACATATTTAAATTTTAAGTATTGTTATGTTAATCTTTCATGTTTAATTAAAACCAAAACATTTACTATATTAAATATTACACAGTCCAGGAACTTCAAGTGCCTAGTAAGTGGTAATCACTGTTATCGAAAATGAGTTTCTTGAGCTCAGGCTGCAGTCGTCTCGCGGCTAACGACCGCCGCTATCCAACTCTACCGGATGCGAAGTACTCAACTCACATTTACTCCAAAATCTGTGGTTAGGATCAAACTGAAGTTGTTCCTTAAATTTTGGGATTATTTAGTAGGTTTTAGTGAAAAAATGTAATCTAATAGGACATTTTTTTACTCGTATATAAAAGAAAAGAACACGTGAAGAATAATTTTACATCATTTTTTATCCTTTTATCAATGCTTATTTAAATGAGAACAAAAAATCTGTTACCATATATATATATATATATCTTTAAGACTTCAAAATAAACCTACTACGAGCAGAGAAATTATTGATTTATGGTATCTCCCGCTAAAGATATACTTTAATGTTATTTATTACTAGAATAGATTTACTGGGAAAGTTCTTGCATGTACGACATATTATACTATATAAATCGAGGCCACTCGTAACGCAGAGGTACAAGCGAGCGTCTGTAAATTGTGGACAATTGTGGGATCGATTCCCATTCGACAAATTGAAATATTTAATATTTTTGATTCTTCGCTTTGGTAACAAGAGAAAGTGCATCAAAATCCGAATTCGCAAGAATAATCCGAAAGATTGAAATCCACCACAATTCAACAGAAAACGGCAAGCGGAGGTTTTAATGGGAATGGAGTGTCTAAGCATTAGGCTCCCAGGTTCCCCTGCATACCCTGTTATGTGCGTGATACAGCGTGAAGCTGAAAAAATATATAAATAATACATCGTGCTAAAGAAAAAAACAGTAAAACTTTAAACATTTTTACAAATGGCTCGCTCCGCCAAGGATTTGTCAGCGCGTCCATATATTGTGATTTATCGCCTCAATATTGCGGGTATTGAGCACATATGTTAGATATTTATACTTCGACCATTGCCCTCCGCCCGATGCGATGTAAACTTAAACGTATTATCTATATATAATATAAACTAGTGGACCCGAACGCGGCTACGCCCGCTTGAACTATACGAATATTTATTAAATATATTTATGAAATTATTTTCAATTTTCAATAGAGAGATGCATTAAGCAAGCTCATTTTGGGTTACGTTTTCTAACAACAAACTTTGCAAATCGTTGCTTAGCAATGGTCGCATAGCGACGGTTGTTATTAACATGGCGGAATAAATTGCATGTAGCATGCTTTAAGATATTGGTATATATCAAACATATTACAAATATGAGAAAAAAAAGTATCCTATGTTCATCCCGAGACCCTCAAGTATCTCTATATGAGTATTTTTTCACTATTCAATTAGCGGTTTGGCCCTGATTGCGTAAAAGACAGACAGACAGACAGAGTTACTTTCGAATTTATAATATAGGTATGGATTAGCTCTACGGCCACTCTCAGTCCCTCTAGGAGGTCAGAGACGAATGTTATGTTAGTACAATTGATCGATGTCTTTATCGGTTTTACACTAGAAATTATATTATAGTGTTTATAAAGAAACGTTTATTGTATATATATGTATATAAAACTAACTAAATAATGTCATATAAGTGAAAATATATTATTTTTATTTTATAAAAATTTTTATATAAATAAAAAACTAAAAATAAAAAAAATGTAAATATTAGATATGATGATTTAAAAAACAACGACGTTGTAATATTTTTTATTTGTCAGATTTTGAAGTTTTAATGTTTTCTTTTCATTATTATAAGTAGAAATATATAAAAGACGTATCGTACGTGTGAATCCCAGCGGGGCTCAGTAAGCACTAAAGCGTACCCCAAAGTAGATTACTTACTTAGAACTCCAGGACATTAATTATACTGTTCGTATAAACTCTTAAATCTTGACTAGTGTGTGACCGCGGCTCTATCTGCACTAACTGGACTTTATTGTCAAGGAACTTTAGCAACTAACTTGCAGTTACCACTCGAAAGTTGTTTTCTATAAATACGCGACGTTGTACTTATCGTAATTACTATCTCGACATAGAGCCAACACTTATTTCTTTTGTATTATACTTATAAATATTTTTTGAAAAAAGGTATGAAAAATTGAACGTAAGTTGATTTTAAGCTGTGCCTCTTGTTTACCGTCCAAATCCTTTGACTACTAAGCCACACGTTCTTATCAACTTACATCGAAGTTCTTATACGCTTGTAAAATTTTTTTATTATGAATAAAACTTCTCAAGTAGCCACATAATTGGTCTACCTGATATCAGTAAATCAAATCAGCTTCAATCAGCTTCACGCTGCATCCCGCAGACAGCAGGGTAGGCAGAGGGTAGTGTTGAGATACTCTCTTTCCCGCTTTCGTGACAAACTGACATCAGCAACTTGCTTCACATAGTATTGCTTGACATACTAATAATTTACTATCATCCCATACTATATTTTATCCATTCATGTGACGAGGATGATATGACAACCCTGACTTATAGCCAGTAATAAAGCGGAACTACACGCAGTCTGATAACCCTTCGGTAATCGCCACAGCCATAACACTGTCTACTTATCTGTACTGTTCTACTTCCTGACCTCGACGGCTCTCTGGTTACGAGAAGACCTAGGAAACACGCACTATGTTTATATATTTATTCTTTGATTTTATTTAAAAATATAAATACTTCTTTACGAAAATTATTACTTTATTCTGTGCTTAAATATACTAAATATGAAAAGAGTAGCATCGACATTCGTAATTCAACACGCGATGCCTCCAGGATTCGGTGGGAAGTGTGAATCTTAATATTGGGTTCCCAAGTTCCCCCTGCTAGGATACAGCGTGAAGCTGAAAAATATATAGACGTATATATTTATAAGTATTATGTTTTTATAAATAATTTGGTAAAATTATAGAATAAGTAAATATTATATGAAAATAGTAATAATATCATCACTTCTTATTAATACAATATATAACGATCCCTATAGCATATTATCGACCAAATTCAAAATACACTAATACTAAAACCCCCTAAAGGCTTTCAATACGTATTGTACATTATAGGATAATACTTAACAGCAAAATTTGCTATTCGCTCGTCTCATCTCGCATTGCGTGAGACCTCTATAAATATTTATTACTTTCGCCTCCATTCCTTAGAGCTAAGCGCCGCGTGTATTATGTAAGAGGATATGTGATAGTGGGAATTGGAGAATGTGCTGAGGAATATTATGTGTTGTATAGGTTTATGTGAGCTTGATTATGGGGTCAGTCATGGAAAATGAATTATTATTTATTAATATTCTCATTTCTTCGTTCTGGTACCAACGCAGAAAAGTACGGCCTTGAGTTCTGTTACTCAACACACAATGGCGGAAGGTTGAGAATATTAGGTTCCCTCTGCTTACCCCGCTGTATATACAGTTGAAGCGTAAAAACAAAATGTATGATGTGCGTCCTAAAAGATTTCCGATGATGTGAAAGTTCATTATGAAAAAATATGTACAGAATAAAAAATCATTTAAATATTCGGTAGAATGTGAACGAAGTGTCTTATCACTAATTTCACTCTGCCCCGCTATATCCGTGAAAAAGCGTAAATTATTTCCAATAAAAAACCTACCATCCCAAACGAAGTTAGATTGTACCCAAAGTATTTTATCTGGCAACCGACAGCTGATAAAACGCGGCATCGCTTAATAAAGCGGGGGAGTCCCGCAGAATGTGAGACATTATTCATTCTTTAATATAAGGCGAAGGCGAACAATATCGAAGGGTCGTTGAAAGGGTTAGGTTGGATCCTACAAAAACCTTCCAACTACTGATAATGACGGTACCGAGGCAGCTCTGCAAAGTATAACTTTATTTATGCAGATGTGGTTCATAATGGAAATATCGTTTATATTATGTATTTTTTAGATTAATTTTTATCCTTTTCGTCATATAATGGAGTTAGTGAAAATAACTAGATTTCAAAGTTCAGATTAGATGTATAATGAACATGTTTAAGAGTGTATAGTATACGAATTATTACATTTGATTTTAAATATTTGAGAAAATTTTTAAATGTTTTCTATGCATTTCACTTTATATACATTAATTCTAAGAAGACCAAAAGTACCACTTATCAAAACGAAAACTTGAAAATGAAGAGTCTGATCACTACATTATCTCTACCCTGCTATACACAGAAAAAGCAAAACATCATGAACCTAAAAAAACTAAAAAATATACAAGCTTTAGTATTTAAAGTCACAGTTTTCATTACGGTTCACATAACAAAACGGAATATTTATTTTCTGTTTGTAGCCACACGTCCAACACCAGAACATTCAAACAATGCATTCATTTGTGTAAACAAAATAAAACAATTTAACTATGAAGCGCGATTTCATAGTTTTTATCCTCAGCATCTGTCTCTGGTCTCTGGTGGTCTCATCGACCCACTCATAATGTAAATTCCTTGGAAGCCTCACTACGTGCTCATCTCAGTACTGTTTGCTAGTTGAGACGTGAACTGTAAATATTTTTTCTTCCACCGACGCTAACTTATAGACATATATGGATTCTACTAATAACTGTTGTGTTTAAATTTATTATATAGGAATGAGGTCAGTCGAGGTGCAGGCTTAAGCATGTGTCTGAAAACGTTATAGATTATGGGTTTGATTCCCATACCAAAAAAAAAATATTTCCATTTCCTCGCTCGGGTAATGGCAAAGCGCGGCGTTGAATTCCACCCCCCGGCACCAAATGCTTGCAGATTTTGGAAAGCGGGAAACGAAAATGTTTCAATAGGAACGAAGTGTCTTAACACTATAATCCCAGGCTTCCTCTGCCTACCGTGCCTATACCTCTACATGCGGGATACAGCGTGAAGCAAAAAAAATATATAGAAACTTACGTAATTATTCCATTTATAATCTTACAAATGGAATTGCTAAGTTAACAACATATTTGCTTGAATAACCAGTACCTCTATTCTATTTATTCAGAGTTTACAAACAAAAATATATAATTTTCATAAAACAAATTTCAATAATACTCTAATCGAAAGGAAAGTGAACATTTTATGGCAAGTCGTTAAAACAAACACGGCGCGGTCCTAAGTAAACGTTTGTTCAACATCGGCCCGCTCCGGCCTACACATAAATAACTGGGACCTTTCTCCTCCTACTACTGCATAGTATATGCTACTGTAATACACTCCCCTCCTCTCTTACCCCCCTTATCATTACTTTTACTTTGCCGCTTTCCTCTTCCGCATTCTAAGAACTATATACAAAGAAATTGGAAAAATGCTTTAACCATACTCTGCCCTTAGCCTTGGATCTGAAAATCCGTAACTAAAAGTGTTTCTGGTTTTATTAATCAGTTTATTCGTAGATTCGATTTTCACTCAAAGGAATTAATAAACTTAAATAATATTTATTTATTCTTTTTAATATTACATTAAGAATTTTGTTACATATATTACGAGGACGAAATTTTTGAAATGAAGTCCAACCTGTGTTTTAACGTCACCTGGATCCTGACATTTTATACTCATTGACAGTAAAATTAATTATAATTGTACTTAATTTGGCAAACTTAATAGACAATTAAGGAAATTTTCTACAACTTTTGGTCTTCCATATATACAAAAAACACCGAATCATTCACGCGATATATAATATTTACTTAATTTGCTCTCTTATAAATACGAAAAGACGAAAATTTATCACAAACAATATCTTTTCGTAGACCTCACCGTAGCAGCGTCGTAGCGTCGTAGCCGGGAATATATTGCTGACAACAAGATGGGGACGTATGTGGAAATTTTTTCGTAGCATACATAATATATAGTGACATGTCTCACCTCACCTGCACCCTTCGCGGCTGAGATCTACATAATATAGATTTAATATTTCACACGTCTTATGAAAATTTGATTATTTGCTTTAACAAAATATCTAGATATATATTCTAATTTTTCAGCTTCACGCTGTATCCCGCATATTGCAGGGAAGGTAAAGGGAAATTAGTGTTAAGATACTCCCTACATTCCATCGAATTTTCAAGGCATTGCGTGTTGAGCGGTGGAACTCAACGCCGCGTTTTTGGCTTGGTAGCGAAGAAATGAAAATATTAATAAATAAAAATCCATTCCCCCGGTTGACAATCGAACCTACAACCATCGCGATACGTATTCCAATTCCAATTAAGGCTATATCTTTGTTAGACAATGAGAAGATATTTACAGTCATTTTGGTTGTTCCTTTAGAGCTTTATAAGCATGTTTTAATTAGAATGAAAAATATGTCATGTCTAAATGAAGGAAATTCAATTATTCAAAGTGTGTTAAGGCATTCGTGGTGGCCGACGTGACGGCGGGCGGAGGAAGACGGAGGGTAGACGGTGATAAATATCTACCTCGTAGGCGTCTACTTAAATAAACATCGAGTCAAAGTGGCCGCGGCCAGCACTTTTAAATCAAAATTGATAATTAGGCGAGAAACTCGAGTGTCTCTCCAGTGCTGGCGGAAAACGAACGTAACTTTTTGTTTCACTCATTAAATTTTGCATATTTTGTGCATTTTTCACTAAAATTTGACGTTTCAGCGAAACTTTAAAACGAAAGAATTATAAATTTGAACATGTTTTTCAGCGTTTGTAGCTTAAAATATGTAAATTCCTCTGAAATTACAAGTCACGAGTTATAATCACGACGAGTTCTCTATGAAACATAGTTTATACATTTAATTGACATTCTTTTTTAGCTTCATCTATATTTATAACGAACCAACAACCACCGTCATTGAGGTCGCTATGGGTTCGATTCCCAATCGACGAAAAGGTTCGCTATTTGTGGATACAAGATATAGTAGGAAGCTGAAAAAAATATATAATTACATTTAATTATGAAGTTTTTTTTTTCCCCCTAGCCTGCACCATCCCATTGTTGGGCAAAGGTCTCTCTCCACTTCTTCCATTCTGGTCTATTTTGCGCTATTGAGCACCAGTCAGGTTTATAATGGTCCAGCTCGTCCCGCCATCTCCGTTTTGGTTTGCCAATTCTCCTTTTAGAGCTTGGAATCCACCTGGTAGAAGATTTCGCCCAAGACTCTTCAAGCAAGCGGCAGACGTGTCCATTATTTTTTATTATATATACAGAAGGTATTTTTTGAGTGCCATTATTTTTCAATACACAAAACTACTGAGACCTTGTCTAGATATTAGATATAGATTGAAACCACAATGCCAGCTGCAGGTACCGGTCCTGCACACCGTAGCTCGACAGCCGACCGCAGTCGCGCCAGCATCGATTGCTTTCTCACCGCCGCCGTTGCAAACTGAAACTGACTGAAATAACCAATCGTTATTTGTTTGATATCGATATGCTCCAATTCTAAAACATTGTTAGATTTTAATTACTTTTCGAATAGTTTTGATAGATTAAATGATTTTTGTTACGTTATACTCGTATGTATGTTTTTAGTATTTAGATGTTGAATATTATAATTGTGTTTTAAATTGATGTGGGTGTTGCAATTTTAGTTTTGTAATTAAATATATTAAATATTTTACTTAAATATTTATTTACTCATGCTTCTTAAAATATTTATTAAATTAGGATATACTCGTATGTCTTCCATATGTTAAGGCCACTATGGCACAGTTACTAGTTGTAAACGCAATGGTTGTGTATTTGATTGCCACTAGGGCTGTTACTTCCAATTCGGCGCTCTGGTGAGACGAAGTAAAGATATAAGTTAATTAATTAAAAGTAAAAAATATATTTAAAAACAAGTTTTTATTAAATGAACTAAAAAATAAAAAATAAATGTTGAACTTCTGATATATGTACAGATACGTGTATATTAGAATAACTCCTTGCACAGGCTTGAATTAGTATGGCAATATTTGAAAAAAAAAGACTCCTAACCATACGAACACACTAAGTAAAAGCTTGTAAAAATAAATATTTTTCTAATAATATTTTCATTTTTGTTAATGAGGCTTCAGGTTATCATTCCATTTTCATAAGCAAAATTTAAAAAATGATATTAAGAAGATAATTAATAATTCAAAAATGTTATATTCACAAAAAGCGTGGAATTTTCCTCAAGAAAAGCAATGAAGATCAGTCAGATCGAGGGCAGATATTTTCTTCGCTCAATATTACCTGCATCAAGTCCGCTTTGTACATTTTATTCTCTTTTTTAATATCAAGATGAAACTTTGACTTTATTTCATAACAATTGGCTAAGTTTTTCTTAAAAAAATAATATGGTGTAGTTACAAAGTGCCTGAACGATTTCAACGCCGCACTTTCTCGTGTATGTATACACACGGGAAAGTGCGGCATTGAAGTCCGCCACCCAACCCACAATACCTCCAGGATTCAGCAGAATGTGTGCAACGAAACTTATTCTACGGTTTTAATGAGAACAGAGTCCAAAGTAGGTTCCCAGGTTCCCTCTACCTACTTTGCTATATGCGGGATACAGCGTGAACCTGAAAAAAAAGACAATTTTAGTTACCGTGAACAATCTATATTCGTATCACAATTTTTTATGTCAGAACATTTCAGTGAGCGATAGCCGTGCAAGCTTAATGAGGCTTGGCTTTTAAGCCATAGTGCTTATCGCACCTGGCGAATAGTACACCTTTAAAAGTGCCACCAAATATTTGTGTATTCTGTTCCATTTGTCTCCGGCATGTGATGTTTCAGTGCCCAATAAAAATATCATCAACATAAAATGGAGACGTAAGCGCCGCGAACTGCGGTAATTTGTTAGTCTTATCATCTGAATTTAAAACGCTGTTCTGATCTAAACTACTATTAAATAAAACTGTTTCTTGTAAAATATATAATATAATATTGTGAAGCTCTATCTTCACTTTCTTTGTGTATATAATTTAAGCTTTTTGATGATGAATACTTTTGCTGTTTGTACTCTATATAAAAAGCAGGTCAAGTGCGAATCGGAGTCGAGTACCGATGGTTCTGTACCGGTTTCAGAGTTATATCACAATTTATGAAAAGTTATAACTCTTTGTTTGCGCATTGCGTATGCATTTATTTTATATGAAAGGAACTACAAATATAAGTTTGTAATTTTCACTTTTCTGATTTTATCCTTTCTTTATAATATAAGTTCTTACTTCGTGCTAAATTTTAGCACGAAAAGTGCCCTGTAGGCTTTGATTACGTGGTGAATTTCATATGAAATGCTGTAAAAACGGTACATAAATATCCGTATATATTATAATATTAATATTTTTTAAGAGTTGAATTAGAAGCTTGATTTTTCCTGTACTCCAAAGAACCATAGATCTGAATATTTTATATTAAAAATTAATAAAAACTTGTCACTTTTATGCGATCACGTCTTGTGAGATAGACAGACGATCATCATCAAATCCTACACGGGTTTCGTTTTTACCTATGCCGAATACGGAACCCTAAAAAAATAACAAAAGCAATATAATTTTGTAGAACTGAAGCACATTTGCACTAAATACCGCAATACGAGTACACTACACACACAGTACGTAGAATAAAATTCATAAAAGTAGCAAAACGGTGAAATGTGCCGCAAAATTTTTTTCATTATTCATTCGGGAAAGCTCGCAACGAGCGAGTCGGGGTTACTTTTTAACATCTACAAGTTCGGGGCCCGCTTCACATAATAATGAGACGAGGCCACCGACGTAAATACTACTTACCCGGGATTGTACGCTAATGATGTTACTGTAGAACGCTGTCAGTCTGTCTGTCCCGAGGAAATTAAGGCTAAATGTTTTGTTTTTATAGTAATTATATTTTTTTTTCAGCTTCACGCTGTATTCCGTATATAGCAGGGTATGTAGAGGGAACCTGGGAACTTAATATTGCGTGGGAAACATTGCGTGTTGAGTAGCGGAACGCCGCGCGTTGCCTCGACAGCAGCACATAAAAATGAAAACGTTATATATTCCATTTCCTCGAATGGGAATCGAACCCACAGCATGTCACGTTTACAGTCCCACTTTGTGCCCCTGTACCACGACTGGCCTCTGGTAAAACTATATAAAATACATTTTAAAACGTTAATGTTATATGTCAATTTCTAGTAAAATGACGTGTGTGTTTTCTGCTTTATGTTTTACTAAAAAATCCTTTTCTAAGGCAAATATAACATGATATACATACATATATATACACGAAGTCCGTACGATAAATATGATGACGATATATAAAAGTTAATTGCGGCGGGCTGCTGCCCTGTCCGCTATCTGCCGCTGGTGGAAGCCCTACCAACATTTATTATGGTAGGATTAACCTACATACATCTTTCAGCTTCACGGACATAAGAGAAGCGTTACTGGTTCATTTGACATACTTGTTGTTGTCCTCTCTTTTAGGGTTCCGTAGCTCAAAAAGTAAAACGGATTTCTTAAAGATTCACTCTGTTGCACGTTTCTAAACACCATTTATCTCGAGATCACGTGGAGGAGGTGAAATTAATATCATAAAGCCTCGAAGTTAACTCAATCAAAAGATACAATTGGTGCATTTTTTATTAAATAATCAAAATCTGTAGGGTGTTCCCCGCGGAGATAGTTATAAAATTTGGCACAGAGTGAGAACAATAGAAATAAAGGAAATAATTCGAAAAATGATAGTGTAAAAGTATTTATTTGATAGAAAAATATTATACAAGCAAATACAAACTTATATTTATATACATTTCATACAAAATGAGTGCATATGTCCGAAAACTTAAATTTGTAGATTTTGAGGTCAATGCGATCACAATGACAATCCTGAAATTGGTACGGAAACCTCGGAGGGTGATCCGACTCACACTTAACCGGTTTTTTTTTTTCATTTTATTTGATTTAGTTTAATGTATAACTTTAACGAATATTTATTGTCAAAAGCTACGAATCTAAGTGTATAGGTGGAAAATATAAATAATTTACATACTTACCTGTATATATATAACTATGTAGAGATAAGTATGTAAATCATAATTCAAGCGTAGCATTAGAGTCGCTACACCCGTAGTGCTGTTGAAAGATAAGCCTTACAAAGCGGTGTGTAAATCACGTGTAATCGCGTACAAAAATACAAAGTAGCGAAGTGGGGCGCGGCGTAGCACTCGACTGCGGTGGAGCTTAAAGTTCCGCGTCGCAGTCGGTCACCGCGCGCCGCTACACGCAGCCCGGGGATCTTGCAGTATTACACAAATAAATTATTTTATATGCTAAAATGGTAATTTTATTTAAAATATATTTTTACAATTTAAGGAAGGAAGACATGTTATTTGATTTATGCGTTTGTGTTTTCTTTTGACGTGATAACGTCTTATAAATGGATGAACACTGGCTGCACGCGTGAGTCATTGTCACGTTCCACCTGAGCCGAGCGTGCAAGCGAGAGGGTAGAACAAGCAATAGTGAGGCACGATTTTCCTAAACGTCCGGCTTGTGATACATGTATCCATTCATTGATACTTGTTTATAAATAGCATATTGTTATCGTAAAATAGTAATAATTCTAATAATGATAGAATAGTGAAAATAATTCAACTCATAAAAATATGTAATTTTTCATCAACGTCTTCTTATGGCGTTATTGCGTAAAATTATCGTCCGTAAGCTGACTTTACAGACAACTACTTAATTTTACAATTATTTTCTAAGTTTTTGTACCTTTAAGAAGTTGAACTTAAATTAACTAATTATGCGTAAAAGTCTCCAACAGACATGTCAAGAGGGGAAGACCAATTTTTACTTTGGAGATACTTCTCGCATTATATTACGAAAGCTCGCCTCCACATCGAGCGTGGGACATTTGCATAAACGTCAAAGATAAGACTCAGAACAGAACATCTGCTGAATAAAGCCAAATAAAGCAATAACAGATTCGAACGTCCTTAGTATATTTTTATTGTACAATAACTATATACGTTTTAAACAATCCATATAAATGTGATTTTAGTTATTGAATTCTCAATTCTTGGATCTTGCATGTCGTCAAGTTATTTAACGAATTAAATATTCAGTTGTTCTTTTTTTTATTTTATTGTGACTATATTGTGAGTTTAGTTTATATACTAAAGAGAGAACTCTTTAGACCTGACCAAGTCCTACACTGGATGTTTCATTAACGATTTACGAAAAAGTACGGCTAGAAGCTGTAGAAGAATTAGAATCTCTGTTCGAAAAATTTAAGAAAACTTCGCGACTTCGATTGCAATAAAAAATATAATAATTTAGCAAGAGAGAACTGCGTAAGCAATAAAATTTTATAGTTATTTAATATCCAAATAGGTAGCACTATAGAATTATGTCTTACCTTAGACCTCATTTGACATTGGATGCCAGTTGAAATTATCTCCGCTCTCCGTAGGAAAAACTTTTTTTTTACCTTTTTTTGTAACAACGATATATTGTATATTTTTGATAAGTGAAATAGAAATGGTATACAATTGGTGTCATGAACAAAGATTCAAATTCAAATATCAAAAACAAATATTTTTTCATTTACTAAGGTACTACAAACAAAAAGCTATTAATCTCTTAAAATTCTCAAATGGAAAATTTTGAAAGCATTATCCTGGTATTGAAAGAGAAAGGCATTAAGTAAATGATCCGCTTATTTTTCGGGTTTCCAAGTTTTTCACAATAGCTCCTTTATTTGCTTAGGACCGCTCTCACCTGCACCGGCAGCGCGGGGACGACGCCTGTTTGTTTCACGAAACCCTTTATACCATTTTATATCTAAAAATAGAACTTCACTTTTGAATGTACCCAAAGTATACGTTTAAAATATGATGCTATGTTTTGCTGTTAGAGGAAAGCTATTATTAATTCTGTTCCTCACGTAGCACGTAACTTGCGTGTTAATTGACGTAACTCAACGCTGCATTCTGTCTTGTTATAAGAGCGAGGATATGAAAATAATCACCCCTCTGGAAACGAAATCCACCACCCTTGCACTTGCAGTCAGATATGCCGCTGAACCACGACTGACTTTGTTTTTTTGTAAAATGGTAAATTTTTTAAAGA
>JAEBDU010013171.1:0-20428 GCA_016802625.1 Heliconius numata
TCGTTGTTAGAAGTCGGTTTTTCTTTTTGTTAAAAATTAATTTATTTAAATTGGCGTTCTTACTTAACTATACATAAGAAATGACTATCCATATATTTACACACACACGACAGAAATCATTTTAGCTTTAGCTTTTAAAAATACAGCCCGTATTAAAATAAATATATATATATTTTTTCTTTAATTAAAGATAAATTAAAAGTACTTTGAAAAAAATATCTATGTAGTCTAGTATTAACACTAATAATATTTTTTTGTAAACCTAAACTTATGCGTATTTAAAAATAAACAAGTTAATTATCATACATTAAAAGTAGATACATAAAAAAAGTACCTACTTCTAACCACGAAGGATATCAAATGGAAATTATATTTAACCGTATGCGATACAATAAAATATCGCATTCTGCAAACTTTAATTGAACTAGCTGGCTCTATGCCGCGGGCAAATGCGGTAGCGGGAAAGCGGGAAAGTTTTAAATTTACTTTAAAAGATAATGCGCTTTGGCTATAGTAAGTGATATTTGAATGATGACGTCATTATTTTTATCGTTATCTTGTTTTTAGTTTGTTATTTTAATTATATTTTTTGAGTAAATCAATAATCAATGAAATTAGAGACAGGATTCTATTTAATGGTCTGTATTTTTTATTTTACATTTAACTTTTCTTTTTCTATAAGTATTTATTCGAATTCTAGTTCAAGTTTTTTTTCTTTCTTACGCAATATGAAGTCAAATACTTCATAACCAAACATTTTATGTTTCATTTTAAAGTTAAAATAAAAAACATACATAAATAACAATATTTATATAGCAGTCAATTAGACTATTTTCTTATAACTAATTGAAATTTAACACCCTCGATTTATAATGTTATCAAATATTTTCCGTTTAAGAACACTTGTAGACGTTTAAAACAGTTACTTTAAATATACTCAATGCTGTTTTGAACTTCGATTTGTTAAAACTGATTAATTAAATAAGAAAATTTTCTACTTACAATTAACAAAACAGAAGGGTGTCCCAATCCAATTTGCGCTATAATTATGATGTCATCGGAGAAGGATTTAATTAAAGACCTTTTTGGAAGCCTCCGAGGTAATTGCTGTTCAATGACTCTTTGTAGTCCGAGAGCCGACCTTGTTTTTACTTAGTGATTATTCTCTGGCTTCTTTATTATCTATCGACTTGATTGTTTTTACTTTACTCCTTTAAGTACTCGACAGTGTATTGTAAGTTTTTATTTTAGCGTTTATTCTGTTTTCTAAGAACGCTAAATAATACCCTATGTTAAAGTAAGTAAGCGAGTGAAAGCCAGTTGTAGCGCAGGGGCAAAAGTGCGCCACTGTAAACGCGAAAGCAAAGCCCGGCGTTCAGTCCCGCCACTCAACACACAATCCCACGGCTCTGTATTCCGGGGAAAGTGAGGAACGGAAATGTCTTAATGGGAACGGAGAGTATAAACATTAGATTCCCAGGTTCCCTCTGTCTACAATATTTTTGTTCTAACTTCACGCTGCAGTTAGCAGGAAGTGCGGGATACACATATACTAAGTCCACACATTCTAACTACGGGAGCTAGTTTAGAACAAAAAAAGTTTAATTTAAATTATAATTAACAGAGCTTTTCAACACGGAATAAGCAGAATGGAGTCTGCCTTAAATGAAGCAAAAAGATTTTAATATGCGGTAAAAAACACGGGGGCAAGTCTAGGTGCAGTCATTTGCCAGGCAAACATTCCCTTTCTTGGACCGTACAAAGGAGATGTGCGCCTGAAAGTTAATTAAATTTGAATGTGTGTAAGCCAACGATAAACGCTATGGTTCATATACTTTTGTACGGTAATATTTCTTCTTATTAGTATTAAAAAACGTTGCATAATTATTATAGACGCTATATCATATACGCGTATGATTTAGTGTTCGATCACTACTTGTTGCTTATTTATAATATTAATGCTTAAAAAAATCCTTGGCAATTTCCACCACCTATGCAACATTTCAAAATAAGCTGTAAGTAGAGTATGGTATTCTTTATCACTACTATTTTTTCCTTGCCTCTCTACAAAAGAGAAAAGAATTATTTACTGAAGCATAGTTTGAAACTATTCCATTACGTGCATAACAAGATATTAATATTGTAAGTAATAAAACGCTCGCGCTTCATCAGAATTTAGATTAACTCTAGTACAAAGTATAAACTTTAACGATCAATTTCTGGTTCCTATACTAATATTACTACCATTTTATTAAATTTTATTTAATGAAATGATAGTTACTGCTATCAAATGATATTTTATTATTACCTAATTGTTCTTTTTTGTGCCAAAAGTTACCTTATCTCTTCTGTTAAATGAACTTAATATTTATGAAGTAGTGAACCTATTGTTAGTATTTTTTTTTATTGAATCAGTATTTGAATTTTAAAAAGAAACCATTAAAGACTATTTTAAAGTAGCCTTACATTTTAAATTATTTCTCTAAAATATATATTTACTTATAAAAAAGTAATATACTAGTATTAAATCAAACATTTTACCTAAACATCAATTATTTCTAATAATTAAATCTTTCAATACTATTTACTAAGTAGGCAACATAAATGCGAATCCTTTTATTTATTTACAGTCTATCTCCGTTAGTTCGAAACAATAGAGTCATCGTAATTGTGCAACAGACATTAACCTTAAGTGTTCCGAGAACTAACTTTACTTAATTTATAAGTTCCTATAGAAATATCTTTGAAAGTTCTTCCTTTTTAATAGCAAACGATACCACTTACAGATACTGTTATTTATTATAATTGATATTATTGTGAATAATAGAAATTAATTATATTTATAATTTAAACTACTTTGTTTTTTTCAGTAAAATAGAAAGGCCACTCAAATAACCAATTTTGCCATTTAAAGTTAATAAGGTTTGTTTAAAATAAGCAGTTTCTCGCTTTACCATATAGCAACAAGGTAGGTCCTTCACTTTCCGCTATATTTTCGAGACGTTATGTGTTGAGGTGGCAAAACTCATTGGCGTGCTTTGTCTAACAAATTGGAAAAATAAATTAATAATGAAAAAATCTTAAAAGTACAAGATTAAAATTATTCCCTTAGAATACGCATTTATATGCGTTTTTGGATTTTACCTATTCTATCTGGAACATTGTAATGTTTCTTTGTTTGATACAATCTCAAAATAGCGTTTATTATTTTTATAAAATTTAGAAGTAGTGTAAATGCGTATGTATATATTCAATACGATTAGTGTAATAAGCCTAAAATTATCTTTAAATTCGCTCAAAATCTTAAGAAATGCTGATATCCATGCTAAATTTACTACACTTCCACCACACGCGCAACGAAACTTCGTAAAAAGTATCCAACATTTACCTTCACCTTAAATTTTTTAAATACTTTTCAAAAACCTAAACTTAATTATTACGGAGCAATTAAATAAGATAAAAGAAAATAACACCCACCGTTTTGGTAGATTTAGACACACCTGCAGTTTAAAATTGTAGTTCCATTGATCAGTTAGCGTGCGCATAACACTTCACTTCCCTCTGATGCATAGTCATTCATGTGACAAATTTTATAGAGCCCTCAGGTTATTAGTTTCAATATGTATGGCCGGCCACATCGCACCTATTGCACGCCGAAGTAGTTTACCTAAATTTGGCACTTAATTCCAATCGATTTGGTCATAAAATAGAATGCACACATTAGTACTGTTACAACGTTTAATGTGCATATACCTACTAGTATACTACTCTTGAATTATGAACTGATGGTGGGTCTAAAATTTAATACACTGTTGGTAAATATTTGTATTACTAGTGGGATTGCGTTATTGCGCATGAATTACTCTAAAAGCAATGTTTGTGGTGTTATTGCTAAATACATAATTGATTTATTTATTTATTTTTTTTTGAAAAATATTAATTTATCGGTGGGTTGTTTCTGAATGTTTTTCAAAGATTTTTTCTAAATCTAAAACATGTTTTCATTTATAATTATTAAAATATTTATCTTTACTTTTCTTTTATTTTTTAACTAAATTATTTAACACAGAAAAAAAGTAGTGGATGAAATCTGGAATAAAATACGGAAATTTATTCAATTTAAATCGGTTCTTTTAATAGTTTTCCGTTTTATAGAAGTTTTATGCGAAATAGTTAATAAAACTACCGTTGTTTGTTGTGTATTAAACTGGATAGCTTTATTTCTTTTTGTGTCGGAGCATTCCCTCATTTTGTTATGATAAACAGATGGTCCAAAGATAAGTCACTCTGTTCCTCCATTTCAATTCTTTTAGAGACTACCAAGGATTGCGAAAACGATGCACTTTTTTTAATATCTGTAGTTAGGTGAAAATATTGTAATTGTAAATGTTTTTTGTTTAGCTCAATATTCTCTACTACTCAATTTTATTTTAACTACATAAATGTTTAAGATATAATTATATGGTAAAGGCGTTTAATATTTATATTGTAGGTACAGATTTTTATTTTTCCTATTCATATTTGAGTTGAAAACAATTAAAATGTAATGCCCTGAATGTATTACAATTAAACCTAATTACCGGGTGGCTATTAATTGATACGGAGAATTAATTACGCATTGTTTAACGTAATTTATGAAGACTATAATTGACTCAGCCAAGGCACTTCAAATGACACGTTCCTCAGTAGGTACTACTCCGAACTACTTAATATACTATTCAATCCTATACCACGGGCCCTCGTGGCGTTGTGGGTTAGATTCTCACTTAGGGGAAAGAGGTATTTTAATATTTTTATTTCCTACTATATTCCTATAGCCCCTCTGGTGTCCAAACGACGGAGTGTCTTAACACTAGGTTCTGCCTAACCTGTTATATGCGAGACAGAACGTAAAGCTAAAAAAATATACGATGGAATAATTTCGCATCGAATATTGAATATGTTATAAATAAACCTTCACAAAAGTAAATCTTTATATCGTGAATGTCCGGAAATTAATTATTTTAAAGAGCTTACACGTAAATATTAATAGTAACTATAGTACATTAAGCGAAGCGCTCTGGTTGTAAATGCAGTGGCGCATATGCTATTTTCAACTCCATTAGGTAAATCTATATCGATTTTTTAATGTTAATCCACCTGTAATACAATTTAAGTATGTTTGTTTCGCTTTCAATATTATCTGTATTTATTTTGTAGTACTTCTCTAATTTTATATTGTAATTTTTTTTTATATAAATTGAAAAATATCATTTTAAAAGATATTTATTAGTAGCTTAGTAAAGTATAAAAAAGTTTGATGATTTCAGTAATAAATACGTTTTTCCGGCACGTAAACGTTACGTTACGGGTACGGTAACCCTTATTTGAATCAGTGGAAATTGACACTCAATTTGAATGTCTAAGAAAATACTTGCGTGATCTCTTCCCTTTAACTGTCTATCCTTTTGGTTTCATCCCTAATTTAACTTTTAAGGAAACGGATAGCTGAAGTCGTCGACGCAGAAAGTGGTATGTAACCGAAGGGCGATTGATAGACGCTATTTTAGAGGCGACATTACGGTGCTTTGAAAACGCGTAATTTCAGCGGTGACAAATTTAGGTCGCGCGAGGTTTAAGCTTCTCCTTTATTGGGAAAATGAAATTTCTGGCAATTTAATTTCTCTCCCACATTGATACATTAAAGTTATATTAATGAAATGCACCAGAAATATTCAAAATGCAAGTAAATATGCTTTTTTCGTTGCCTATTAAAATTGTAATTACAGCTAAAGTAGCTTTCCTATGTGGCCTCAACACGTGCACACGTATACTATGTATACATAACTACATACAGCATACAACGATAGAGTTTAATCACAAAATTTTCTTTTTAACTGCTCGGGGCTTTCACGGAAAAACACTCGGAGCCAATTTTGCATAATAACTTATTCTAACATGGAACACGGATCTAATTGGATTTCATGTTTTGTCTGCTTTATTTGTTTTCCGCCACAAAATATGAAATAGGGTTCAGCGTCAGATTTGGTTACCACAGAGCGAGGAACAGTTATCGACATTTTAATATATTTTGTGTATTAAATTATACAACAGAAGCAAAATCAAAGCAATATGCCCTATATTGCTTCAACAAGCGTCTAACTGTAAGCGGTTGTGAATTCGATTCCTACTCGTGGAAATGAAATATATTATATTTAATATTTATTTCTTTAATATTACTAAAGTCTATCAACATTAGTTGAATACAACTTTTATTCAGCGCTGTCTACGAACCGCCCCACTCTACTTGCATCCGAGCATTACAGGTGAAATGTTTATTTTTTAACTGTATTCAAGCAAACATTTTCTATCTCTTAAACGTTACAATTCATGCTTGAAGCGCAAAGAGCTAACAGCGTAATATTTAATGTTCCGTTCGCTTAAAAAGGCCTTGTTTTATGGAAATTTTATATAACTTCTCGGCGAGATTCATTGCGAAAGTCAATTTACAGTTCCTGTGGTTGGATATTTTAGCCACCGTGGATTCTTTTGTTTGATTTTTAACTCTTAAAATAACCTTTTACATGCATTTACGGGTTTATACGGGAAACGTTTAATTTTTTTACTGACGCAGTGTTACTTTGGTGTTTGAGTTTAATCAACTTTGATATAACATCAGACATGTAGGTACATCATTAGTTTTTACGTTTGCTTGTTTATGCCTTATAAATTTTCGCAGATATGTATCTCTTTCATTTTGTTTGATTTAAATTGCAAAAGGGTAGGGGGTAGGAGGGACAATGCAAATATCTATAATTAATAATACTTTAAAATTTATAGATATTTGCATTGTAAATTTCTCAATACAATTGTAAATCAATTAAAATAATAAAAATAAATGAAAATCCATATAAAATCAGTCTAGATAATGAAGAGGAGCATAAGGGGTATAAAATATTGGTAAGGTATAAAATCTTCGAAGTCGACGTCAAAGTAATGGATCAGTTGGTTGTTTTAAAGTTGCGCTTGGGAGCACGTTCTGCCAAACACTGAAACTGACGAAAACCACGTTCAAGATTCCCTTTGAACAAACTTCGTAATCTATGGTTACTGTCACCTAGTGCTTACACCAATTTTAACAAAAAAAATAGTATTTAGTATTAACAAATATGTGACTTTCTTTGCTTCTTAACTCTGTAAAAGTTCTAGTAAAGTTTCCGAGAACTTAATAATTTTGCTACACTCGGCTTAGTAGTATATGTGTAGCGCATTATAAAATACACGGCTTGTTAAATTTTTAATTGATATGAAACATTACTTGTAAATCCGACACAAGTACGGTACGAACTTCAAAACAATAAACTTCTCTTTGTTTATATAACTTCAGTTTCCGAAAGCAGGTAAGTTTTCCAACATTGTGGTTTTAATGATCTAATATTAACGAACATCGAGGGTATTAATTAAGGATTCCAAGTAGGTACACCATCAATAGCGGAATTATCAACGCAGCGGTAGAAGCTGTGAGTGAAGCATAACGTGTAAAATTAATTTGTTGGAAGCTAGAATACATTTATTATGAAGCCGTTACAAGAGTAGAAAATAACCTTAAAGCTATAATTGAATGTTACAGACGTTTTACTTTTTATTTAAGTTTAATTTTAATTTAGTAAGATTGTAAGAATGTCCTTTAAGGAAAATAGTAACATGAAATTTATTTAAATACTACTGCTTTAAATACAAATAGGCACATTATAATAGAAACAGTGTACACATGTAATATATTCATTTTAATTACATATTATGTACACTTTTTTTCAGCTTCACGCTGTATCCCGCGTACAGCAAGGTAGACAGACAGAAACTAGTATTAATACGCTCTTCTCCCCACTTTCCGAAATTGGCATGAATTCTAAAGGCATTGTGTGTTGAGTGGAGTAACTTAATGCCGTGCTTTGCCTCGAAACCAGAGCGAAGAAATGACGACTGGCCACGTAACTTTAATAGAATTACAATATCGTCACATATTCAACGATGAATAAATTAAAATGAAAATATGAATAGCAAGTTTGCTTAAAATTTCATCCCTTACAATCCAAAAATACGACAATGTAAGCAGTTTGCTGTTGACAAGTGTCAGAATTATTGACGTGTTCACCGGTCGACTAAGCCTATTCCCACGTAGACCTACAACTCTGGATACGAATTTAATGTCAATACATTATTTTGTCTTACCAGTATCTAAGTATAATGTTATAGGGTTTTGTAAATACAGGTAACGTACTCGTACATACAAGTATTGTATACTTAGGCAGAAATTTAAGAAAAAAAATGTATTTTAAATATAGCAATATACTTAAGCACAAAACGTGACGATCAATTATTTGTAATGTAGAGACATTACAAATAATACAGAGAATAAAGAAGAGAGCTGGTGACCACCAATAATAATACAAACTGGTAACTTAATAGAAATAGCGTGTATACGATAAATAATTAATTAATTTGTTAAAATACATAAAATACCTCTATAAATATAAATTTAAGTCAGATGATAACAAAAAAGCAACGTTTTTATCACTTCTAGTAGAATATTTTTCATCGAAAGTAAATCGTCATTTATTGGCTGACGCGGTGCCGCTCAGCTAATCCTACTACGTCAGCTTCGTGACCTCCTTAATCCTTCTCCCCTTTTGCCAGAACCGAAAGCATACTTTGTTAAGATTATACATTTTTTTTGGAAGCTTTAACTACCAAATTTTGCTAACATTGGCTGAAGAAAATAATAAAACATTGGAAAAATGTTTTTATATTGTTTTTCGCCTCTTAATGCTTTTGAAATTTTTGGCTGAAGAAATATTTAGCTAAGAAAAGCTATAAGTTAACTTGATATAATTAAATATCCCCAATTAATTTACTACACAATGTCCAGCAAAACAATAGAAATAGATATTCGCAAATACAGAACTAAATATAAACCCTGTACAAAGTTTCAGAACTATGAAATTATAAACCTAATACAAAAGCTCTAATCTTTCCAAAGTTAGACCAAAATCGCTATTCCAATTAGACTAACCTAGTATAGTAGACTACAATATTTGCTTTCCTCTAATACTCCACAGTAAATAGACTCTCAAGAACTAATACAAGCGATCAATAGGTCTTTTCATCAAATTAATAACGCCACTTAACGAACAACTAGCAACTCGAGTCCAGAGTTGCAATACTTAACGTATACCGTACGGAGGGTATTCTCGTGTGTCCCCAAGTTATATGTGCCGAAACATGTAAGCAGCTTACTATATGTTTCTCCTTCGCTAATATTCACAAAATTACTCGTCTAGCCAATTTCTGCTATTTGAATAATTGATGCGGTTCTCCGGTGAGCTACAGCAAACATTTGCTATCCGCAATCAAAGGTTCCAGTTGCTTGTGTTTCCGTTAATGTTACCTCCACTTGCTTTTCATGGTATTATTTTATTGTGCTATTACTATTATTCCTTACTATTTATTGGTGGCTATGATTAATTAGAAATTGATGTTATTTTTTTTCACTTTTTTTATAGAGTCCTTTCGTTGCGCAGGGACACAAGCCTATGACTGTAAATTCCACAGGTTGTGGGTTCGATTTCCACTCGAGGAAATGAAATATTATTGTATAATTGCGAGACAAAACGCAACGCGGAGTGTCTTAATACTAGGCTCCCTCTGCCTACCTTGCTACATACGGGATACAGCGTGAAGCTGATAAGGAAGCATATTTAAAGTAATATAAAAATATCACGACAAATTATTTAAAATTTTTGACATCTTAAAAATTTGCTTGTCCCGTAGCTTATCTCATCTAGTCTGTATCAGCTGGAGCTTTCGAGCTGCCAAGTTCAAATTGTTCCCGGTATTTTATTCGACGTTCACATAATACTGTATTCTAAATTGACTTACTGCTTAGTGGTGTAGTAGTCTTTTTGTCAAAAATACACTTGAACTCTTAAAACGGAACATCACGTAAAACTTTCATACCTTTTAGCTCCAACATTGTATGAGATGCAACTTAATGAGAACGCGACTGGTATTAGGAGTCCGAATTATGCAACATTGTAGCAAAATAACTTGAGTATTTTTTACTTTTATTGAATGGATAGTTTCGTTTTTTATTTCCCAGTTGTAATATCCGTTCTTATCTTCATTTATACACGGGTAGCCCGCTCTCATGTCGCTGAGATTTTATTGGTTTAAAAATTGAATACCTTTTTTAAAAAAAAACCTGAATTGATTGAGTACATTTACCTGGCAACTTTAACTATTCGGTGTATTTTGAAATGAAAATATATTTTTTTGCAAGTTTATTCGGTAATAAAAGTGGAAAAATCGATGAAACAGTTTCGTGCTTCTATCAAGTATGCCTGTATTTAACTACAGTACGTCAAACTATATAAATATGATTTTTGAACACGTCCACTCAACATGACTCGCTATTTTGCAAGTGATAAAGGATATAGTGGTGCGAACTTCAGGTCCAATTGATTTGGTTAATAAATTATTGTCCAAGGCCGTGGAGGCGCAGTAGCACAAGCATGTGACTGTAAACGTGACGGTAGTTGGTTCGATTCCCACATGGATATATGAATTACCCAATACCCACGTGGGAACATTTTTATTTTATAGTTCTGGTAACAAAGCAAAACGCGGCGTTGATTTCCGTCATTTACATGCCTCAAAAATTCGGCGGAAAGTGGGGAACGGAAAATCTTAACACTAGGTCCTCTGCCTACCTGTGAAGCTGAAACAATAATTAATGAATGTCTAGAGTGAGCTTATTAAGACTTATAAAATATTTTTTACGGTTTAAACACTTTGTAACAAGTGTTTTGTTTGTGTTGTGTTTTTTACTACAAATAACAAATTACTCATGGACCACATAAAGACATCAATTAAAATTAAGATGAAATTACATTCCATATTATAATATTGTAGTTATATCAATTACTGCATAACGACTTGCATTTGCAATTTAGAGAACAACGTGAATCAATATGTAATGTAGACCTGAAACTTAATACAATATTATACGAGTGACTGTTGTACGCGAACAATGCACGTAATAGTAACAATACTAGATCCCATTTCAACGTAACCGCAAGGCAAAGAGGCCTTATCTACAAATTAGTGAGGCCTGTCATTGAAGACGTCTTCACTTCGTAATCACAAGGTACTTCTTGAGGTAAGTACTCGTAAGTTTCTACATGCGACTCTGAATATCCCTAGCTCTTTGATCTAATTACTTCTACTTCTAACTGAGCTGACCTTTACAGCTTATTTTTTACTTTACAGTACATATTTTAACATCGATGCCAACGTAGGCTAGTTGAGACTGTTTTAAACAAATGCCAAGGTTCGAAGTTTAATCCTAGCATTGCCAATTTTTTGTATATTTTGTATCACGTCTTGTGAATTTTGTATCATATACACTACGTAAAAAAAGGAAAATGGTCGTACTTTTAACAATACTTTGTACCGTTTATATAATTAGGTACAAATGCAATATAAAATTTAAAAAATATCACCTGTGCAACTTTAAAATATTTTTGATCGATAAAAGTTTACCTCAATGTAGGTTTAAAAATGAATTTCCTTCCAATATCTGATATTATAGCCAAAACATTAGCGCATTTTAAATCGAAATGCTGAGTCACTACTTCTGCTACCGTTCCCGCAACGAATACGTGGATCAAATATTTATAATAATAAATAAAATATAAAACGGGAAAGCTTTGCCTTATATGTATTCCGTTTACAAAGAAAGAAGTAAATGAAATTCTATTTTACTAAATTCGTGTAAACAATAATATTTTGGAAGCGTCCCTGCCAAAACGGCAAAGAACAACCTCGCGTCGTGTGTCGCATACCAACGAGTCGAGCAACAAGTAAAGTCTTTGTCTCTCGCCAAATGCGAGCAATTTCAGAGCTCTCTATCAACTAGAGCTTCGTTTTGGAGATTTTTGAAAATTTTAACATACCTCGATCGCTTTGTTCCGGAGGGCAATATTCACCTGTTTTGCGCTGCTGCGTCGCGTTCCTTGTTTTCAATATGAATTGATCACAGATATCCTATGCAGCTTTGATGCATAACTTTAGAATTTCATTTAATTTAGAAATAGGAATCATAATTCAATAATATAGTATACATAAATATATTTAATTCGGAGGTTATTATTTTTGCAATAATATTAACTCTACTCCTAACGTTAAATATAGTTTTACTTATACAAAATAAGTTAAAAGTGATAATAGAAAAAAATAAGCAAACTTTTTCTCCCGCATAAGCGGGATTTGCAGAGCAAATCTAGCGTTAATATACTGCGTGCTAGGTGGTAGGATTCAATGCTGTGCTTTGTCTAACAAGAAATAAGAAGAAATGAAAATAAATAAAATATAATCGTACTTACAACTAATCAATCCCATTGGGCTACAACGTAATTGTAATGTACGAGTATGTACATGGCAGAAGATAAACATAAATTGCATAAAGCTAAATAAAGATTTTCTAGAAGATTACTTGCAGCTTTACCGTTTAGACAGTAAGAATGAAAATAGTCGTTAACCTGGCGCGTCACTGTATCTGTTGCATATGCTCTTGGGGGCAATGCATTGCGATTATTCCGCCGTTTAGAATGTTCCAAACATTTTAACAGCGGCTGCGGTCGTTAGGCGGAGGTGTCTCGCGACGGTTGCATTCATACATTATGATAAATGGTAACTTTGACAAATTTCTTATTTATTTCGCTTCAAGTGTTTCTATAAATATCTGAAACAATAACTGAACGTCAGTCATGTTAATATGTTTGGGTCTATCTCATAGGTCAAATCAGAAGTATAAAATTTCAATCAATTTAATATTTAAACTTTTAAATGTACTATTGCACTTTGAAACAATCTTTTAGCATAGCAATTTATTATTTTATAGTTATTTAGGATTTACGAGAAGATAAAAAATATAAGCTAAAACTCGGCACTTCAATTAGTTTAGGCTGTGACTCTTATGCCCATAAAAGGCCATTTCACGAAATAAATAAAAGAATCTGTTATATAAATGGTTAAATTTGTATGCTTTTAGAAATTGTTCTGTAATACAACTATCACAATAACCCAGTCTAGAGCTATACAGAACGTAATTGGTGCTCGAGCTTGCTATCGCTTACAAATTGTGCTCCTCGGATTCAATTGCTCGCTTTATATTGAGTAATCGTGCATGGGTTTTGTCTAATAACATAATAGACAAGGGGTTGCGGGTTGCGGATGTTACATTTAATTTGTTATATTTTTACGGGAAAGGGGTAAGGGAAGGGAAGAATTGACATTCTATAATTAGATTTACGCTGATGACTAAAAATTTTTTGTTTTATGAACTCTTCATTTTATAAACCTATTTGTTCTTTATGCGATGAAGCTATTTTTTATTTTTATTTAACTGAAACAAGAATGTGTTCGTGTATTGAATATACCATATTCTGTAATGGAGATTAAGGCGTTCAATTTCTATATAATATTTTAAAAAGCATATATGTAACTATGACCAATTTAATGATCTTCTATCATTTATGTGTATTTACGATGGAATTATTTTTGGAACTAAGTAAATTACTGGCCACAATTGTAGCAATCCGATTGGATAGATACATTAAGACTTAATTTCAATAAGAGATCCGATTATCTAAGCGAATTAGTAGCCTCTAAATGGAGATTAATTTGATTTCAAGATTAAATAAACAAACGATGGAACAATATCAATAATATAATGTAATTCTATTCCTACAACTGCTAAATACAATATTAAATTTCAATAATATTAATGAGGATTATATAGATTCGACCTCTACTCGGGGACAATAATTATTTTCATTTCTCCGATGTGGCTAGAATCTGGAAGACAGAGTGCAGCGTTAGGTTCCGCCACTTAACTAGCAATGTCTCGAACTCATTAAGATATTAATATTAGGTTCTCTCTGTCTACCTTGCTACAAGCGGGATAAAGCGTGAAGCTAATAAATTCAATATTACTAATAATAATAATATAAGTTCTATGAAGGTACGTTTTATACATATAATACATAAATGTAATTTGAATAGATGGAATGGAGCTATCACTTTCATCTTATAAATTAGATTCTCTTTGATCCGTTTCATCGAAATATACAAAGTAAGTTAAGTAAAAATGCCAATATAACTAAATAAATATTTCTAAAATATAGTTTTATTTTATAACACATTTCTGTAAGTTTATTAGAATAAACAGATTTATTGCTATAGGTTATATCTTAATGTATATTGTCCAAGTCAAGTCGATTAACAACAATATGGATTATAATGTGTAATGTAATTTCATCTTCGTAAGTAACAATAATTCGTAATCTGAATTTCAGCTCAATCGGACCCAGAGAAGTAGGTCTAATTCAGCTTGCAACACTAATATACTAACACGGCATTTCAAATAAAAGCTTCCAAAGAAGTAGGCAGAGAGAAAAGGAGCAGTGTTACGACACTTTCCCCACTTTCAATGCAATTTTAGAGATAATTCTCGTTTTGTGTAAGTGCCGAAATTCAACAATAAATTAATTTCAATACAATAGTTTCCCCAAGTGGGTTTGAACTCACAATCGTCTGTAAACACAAACGTGTTTACAGTCAGACAGTTACAGTTATATCAACTAAAACGAGTGAGGTAAGCGCAGTGATACATTATTCTTTCTGCCTATTTCACAACAAACAAAAAACAAAAATACGTTTGAAAGCAAAGGTCAAAATCGAATCGATGCTCAAATTATATTTTGTTAAATCAAAGTTTCGGAATGGTTCTGATGGAAACGAAACTTTATTAATATATATTGAAATTAATCTCCATTAAATACTGGGAATTTAAATATTTTATTACTAATAAAACGTTGCCAAGTAGATTCTCAGATATTATTCTATTTAATATCTTTGCCAATTTGAACTGCTTAATGAGTAATAAACAAGTCTCTTGTAATGCTCAATTTATTTATAAGGAGCTTTTGTTGAAATTTGACGTAGCGTACATTTTTATAATAACGTTAGTTACCGGTTAAAATCGTGTGGAGTATTCGTTAGTTCAGTATTTCCTTGGCAATTTTTTTTCTTATGATTATTATCGTAACATATACTGATTTTCTTGCATTAAAGGAAATATAAAAAAAACTACGAGGAGGGGATTCTAATTAATTAATTCAAATTTGAAAGTAGAGGCGATGGCCCAAGAATGGCCAC
Source organism: Heliconius numata (assembly GCA_016802625.1). Lineage (NCBI taxonomy): Eukaryota > Metazoa > Arthropoda > Insecta > Lepidoptera > Nymphalidae > Heliconius > Heliconius numata. Next base: position 15,259 of record JAEBDU010013171.1, read on the forward strand.
GTCGACTTTTCAAAAAGTAAAATTGAAAATTTCAATGTAAAAAATCTAAAATGTGCGAATAATACTTAGAAGGGAACAACGAAGATAAAAATAAATGATTTATTCACAATTCATCCTAATAGCTTTTAGTTTGAGCAATGTAGAAGTGACGTTTTGAAATTGTCCTAAGATCTTGGCACTACCTGAGTTAAAGCTTCTTTACATCAAACGGCATAACAAATTCATACATAATGTATAAACGGCTTAATGGAGCTGGCATGAGGTCAGGCCGACTTGGCATTAAGAGCTTTCGGTGAGGCCAGGGAGTGGGGGAGGGACCAAAGTGAATATTATAACAGGATAATAATAATATTCCTTGTTTTCTAGCTGCTAAATAAACAGTTGCGGGCCCGACGCCGCTTTGCAGCCAAAGGCTTAAGGTACCGAGATTGTTCGGTCAAAGAGACTGTACTGCGGAAAAACTATTTGTATGATAAATATTGACTCACGCCGAATTCTGGCTTAAATAATATTTTAAAATAAATACGGTGATATCAACATTTACGTGCTATAGTTTAATTAACGTGGGGCAATCGTAGGGGACTTAAATGTACAGGATGTTTTTTATCTTCCTATACTTAAAGATAATTTGGAAAAAATCGCTTCTTATTTTTTATTCATCTTTAAGTATAGATTGCGCTAATTTCCCTGTGATAACAGCTATCTAGAGAGCATAGTATGTTTCGTGTGTTATGCACAACTCTTAATTATTATTTTGTTAAAAAGGAAAGGACTTTTTAAACAATGCATACAGAATCTATGGATAATTAATAAATTTATATTAACTCTCATTTAGTTATTTACAATCTAATGATTGAGTTTTTAAAAAAGAAGTCCATTTTTTGTTGCCAACTTACAAAATTTTTCATACTTGACATAGCACTTGTTTCTTTAATGAAATACGTTACGCTTTATGTTACGGCTGTAAGACAAAGAAAAATTAATTTTGCAGCTTAGTATTTGAATAAACGTTTCGTCGAGAGATACATTTACATAACTTATGAAACTCGAGGTAATCGTTATATTAGACTTGTCCTAATTATTCTGTAATTATATCGCAATATAATTTATAGGTCAATTTTCGAATTATTTTGTAGTTTATTTGGATTTATGATTTTTTTTTAGCAAAAACAATTTATTTAGGGAGCACCATTAAATACATATGTGTCCTCTATAGTTATTTTGAACGATAACAAGTTTCTATAAACGATCTCATTTATAAGGATAAATATAGAATTTCTTTCTCATAATTCTTCGCAGCTAAAACGGAAATTGTATATTTTTATATTATATAACTTCATTGAGATACTTCTGAACGTAGTTGAACAATTTCAATGTTCCTGTAATATATATCGTGGTATCTTCCGAGTGAATGCACCAGTTAAGTACCAATTATCAAGCTGCCTTTGTAAAGAAACTTCATTGTACACTTTACAAGAAAATCGCGTTGCATATTTCTTAAAGTTGTTACGTATAACCGGGGCTTAAGTTATAACAATGTCGTCTACAGAGAGCATTTACAATACAAAGTAAATACTTTCATTCGGATATACGGTCGTATGAAATAGGCCTCGGGATGGCCCTAAGTAAACCTGCTTTTGAGTTACAACAGCCACAAAGTACGAAGAAACCGCGTTTGGACCGTTGGACAATTTCGCCGAGGGGTCATACAAATATTCATATTTAATTCTGTGCTGCCTTTGAACTTGCCTATTAGCAAACAGACCTCCGAAAGACCAATTTTGCATAAGATTAAAACTTAACATTGTTAATGTTTTCGTGTTCCTTTCATGTGAGCGTACTGTAATATATAATGCAATATTGTTTGAGTAAGGTTTTTTAAATAACCAATTAAAGTTAATTTTAAGCAAAGTAGAATATATGCGTTGTTTATTACATCGCGTGTTGAGTGGCGGAACTCAATGCCGCGCTTATAAGGCATTGTCATATTTAAGAATTATTTTCAATATAAAAAAATCTTAACCAGGAGAAGAAATACTTAGCATTCTATGTATTCAATATCATCATAGTCACTTGTCTGTAAAACCCGCTGAATATATTTAAATAATAATATTTTTGTCCTATCTAAATCTTAACAAAAGTTTTCACAGAACTTTATGAACTGTAAAAACACAGGCTACTCTTTCGACAATTATTGCTACGTTTAAATAAAAATATTGCCACAAGCCTACAACGGTAAGCCCAGATAAGCGCCTTTTATAATTAAAACAGTAAATCTTCTTTTGGTATAGAATTTATTTTTCTTAGGTACTTGAATATATTTGAAGGAACAAATATTAAATTATAATTTAAATGTATTTGTACATAAATAAATGTATTAAAGAAATGTGTAAAAATTATCTAAACATAACGATAAGTAAACCACGGGCAGGTGTAATACGCATCTAGACATTAAAAATTAACTTTTAAAAACTAATTTTGAGCCCGAAACCCATCCAGCGACACATTCGTAACCCTTCGTGCTAATCAAAATATTCTATTCTGTTTGTAAACGTAAATTTGAGCAAAAACACGGGCTGCGGTCGGCCAGCGGTCTTGTTTCAGCGGCGACACGTAAAGCAGGCATTGCATTCAATTATTTACAATATATATAATACATTCCCTTTTTAATTTTGGACGACCCTCACGTAAATTAGATTAGGTTAAGGACAAGTGACGAAATGTGGTGAATGTTGTACCTACCACTTTACTTAGGAGCTTTTATTATAATACATAATATGTATGTGATATCTCTAAAGTTTGCTTAAAAAAGTAAATCTATTGTTAATAATATTTATCTTACCGGATTTAAAAAAAAAAGGTATCCATAGAACTTTATCTTAATAGTAGATACCTAAATTAGCTTTTAAATTAATGAAAGAAGCGGACTATTTGCAACAATATTTGAGAGCTCTTGGATTTGTCAATGTCAAATGCTTAATTAATGAAAAGAGTTTGGACATACTTAATTACATTAATTTTGATTAGTTAAAATCTTCCCTTAAATCTTTATTATGAAAAATTATTACTGCCCCCAATATTGACTGCTTTTTTAGTTCTCTATTTTTTTTAGATTAATAGCAATATGTGTTTATATTATAGGTGGTGTGATACTATTTTTCTGATTTGATTAGCCGATAAGACTAAAGGAATGGAACGTTTATAGAATTGTTTCTCTAGGTGTCAGTGCTGAAGGTGACTGGAAATTTTAAAAATACAGTTATATAAACTACAATATTAAATTAATTGCCAACACTATTTTACCGACAATTTATAACAGTTTCTTAAACTTTTTAAATTCTGTAACTAATAACCTGTATAATAGAAATAGAAATAGTCTTTATATGTACTATACATATGCGTGTAACTTTGTAAATGCAATGCCCATTACGGTGAACGTTTCCGTTGTGATTACAAACACTATTCTTAGACCAGATTTACTGACTGCGCTTACATCTAAACAGAAGTCGAGCTAAATAATTATTCTATTCTACATATTCTTCATCTTGTAGACTCTTCTATATTATGGAATCTTATTTTATAATATTCATTCATATAAATTATTCGTTGAATATAATAGTATTAATATTATGAAGATACAAATTTAAGTACCAAAATAAAATAAAATAATCAAAATTTAGTGCTGTAAGTGATTAGAAGTTCAAATCCTTATTTAAAAAAAAAACACAAGTAGTAATTTAGTTTACTTATAACTTGCCTATTTACTTTTATAGCCTATGGGCGTATTATTACCGACTCTATCGGAAATTACTATCGAGGTGCATCGCAACAAAAACTAGTTGATATTCAATACAAAAAGTGCATTTCAAACACCAACTCCAGGCCATACTTACGTGGCTCGCAGCGAGGCGTAAATGCCATGGTCACCCATCGTAACAGCACGGTAGTTGCTATTTTTTAGATTAAAAATTACGCCTTATTAAAATTATTAATAGTATTTTATTTATGCGATGGCACGGGCCAATGCTTCGTTATGGACTAAGGAGGTGTTTACTGTTTCCGTTCGTACGACCGTTATTTTGAATTTTTCAGAAGCAAACATAGTTATAATAACAGGTAATGAGTCATTGCGTTTTATATTATTTACGCTACATTGAGTTTCCTCATAATATGTAAAATCGCGTGTGTGTAGTGCTCTTACGTATTTTTTTTGTAGCTTCACGCTTTCCCCGTTTTAAGACATTCCGTTCCCAACTTTCCGCCTAAGCTTGAGACACTGCGTGTTAAGCGGGAGATATGAACATTATACGTTACCCCCCTACCCCCAAAGAGGCATCGAAGCCACAACCTACGCATTTATAGTTAGATGCTATCCCACTGCGCTACAATAGAGTCACCTATACGTGTCGTATACGTCATGCCAGTGTTGTAACATCGGGTCTCTACGCGCAGCCAAAGTTAAGGTCAAATTACGTAAGTCCCACCGTAGACGGCGTGGCGGCGCGCGCGCAAGTTCAACGGCCGGGGCCCACTCGGGCGGACTTCTAACATTTTTTCCTGTGGAATTTGCACATACACATGATTAATCTTCACTATATTTAATATATGGACCTCTATATTTATTTACCTAGATATTATATAAATTCTTCTATTCTCTCTGTTTCTCTCTCTCTCTCTCTTCTATGTTTAATTATTACTTTATTGTATAAAACGAGATATTTTAGAAGTTTCTTCATTTTAAGTTAAAAGAGCTTTCATTTAGCTTTTATAATCTAATCACACTAGTTATTTAGAATCTACCTTGATTATACATATTAAATGAAGTTAAGATGTAGATAGATTCATATCGCTACATATATACTCGTAAACAATACATATGTATGTATGTATGTATGTATGTCTACTCCAGCGAAGCTTGAAACACTAATCTCGTAAAGGAAACTGTAGATAAGACAAGGGAATCAACGAACACGTGTATTTCACCGCACCCTGTAATTACCTTACGTACATTGATGACAAGAATTAATTAGCACTATCGAAAACAGACGCCCCGCGCGTATCGTTGACACCTGGCACTTACCTATGAAACATAGCTTTAATCCTTGTGAATTTGTAACAAATTAATATTTATTTGGTAAATATTATACTGTATTTAATCAATATATATATA